>CAKALU010068133.1:0-12855 GCA_916700995.1 Hozukius guyotensis
CTCCTCTTCTCTCTCCTCTTCTCTCTCCTCTTCTCTCTCCTCTTCCCTCTCCTCTCCTCTCCCCTCTGCTCTTCCCTCTCCTCTTCTCTCCTCTTCTCTCTCCTCTCCTCTCCTCTCCTCTCCTCTCTCCTCTCCTCTCCTCTCTCCTCTTCTCTCTCCCCTCTCCTGCTCTGTAGCCGGCTCTCCAGCGAGCTACGCCGACGGGTGATTGTGCAGCTTTTCAACTCCATAAAGGCAGATAATCACAGGTTCCTGTTCATTTATAATGGACATCTGTGTTGTGATATTCAAACAAACTATCCGTCAACAAGGAACTAAAAGCCTCTCGTCTACAGACCGGTCTCTAAAGAGCTCCAGGCAGACGCTAGCTAATTTGCATTTGCATTTGCATTTTGTGGAGCTTCTAAACTCCGACAACGGTGGAACAAATGTTCGATTCACCATCTAACTTCTTAAAACTGCCGATATTAAAAATCTACACAGTTGATTTCTCGCCTCAAAAACTTTCAGAAGTGAATTTAGTGATAAAATAGCTACGAAAAATGTAAAAAAAGAGAGCTGTTTTTGGCTTCTGTAACCGTACCTGTAGCGGTCCAGCGCTTTGCATTGTGGGATACAGTAGGCGACTGGTCCGATTAATACTGGCGATTTTTTCCAAATCAGTACGACATCTGTAAATTTTGCTTTTGTTCACATACTGCATACTATATACTACATTTTGTCCCAATCAGTCCGTACTACTAGTATAGTATGCGGTTTTGAATACAGTCAACGCTCTGCACAAAAGAATTCCAAAGATTTATTTTTATCTCTCTCTCCTGCAACCGTCTGATGAAAAGCTAAAAATAACCCTGACGGGGCATTCCAGCAAATCTACATGTCGAAAGTCATTCAGGTAAAACAATTATACAACAGTTATTATCTGGTTTGTCAAGTCAAGGCCACAATGTCACAAAACAAAACTCTCAAGTGACGTCACTTTGGTATCTCGGGTTGGGGTGAATACCAAAAGCCATTTGCCAATCAGGGACGGTCTACCATAAGATGCTATTTACTCGGGAAATGTGGGATCCAGTGTTTTCGGAGCCTGACTCATACCAGGGGGGGATGATCCAGGATATCTCAACCAAATTCTCTTTTATTCTGTCTCTCAAAAGTCCCCCGACTTCAGTCATGTCATGCGCCACAATCTTAATTAGTCTTTTGACCATATTCATTAGGGATGCACCGATTCCACTTTTTTCAGACCGAGTACAAGTTCTTACATTTGGGTACTTGCCGATACCGAGTACCGATACGAGTACTTCTCTGTGCCAAAAGAGCCTCGTTAACAGCCAGCTGGAGGGTGTGAGCGACACACTGCAGGCTGGGGAGTCCCACATACGAGGCGGTGCGCCGCCACCGGCTCTAGGTCGGCTTGGAAAGGCTCGGGGCGAAGGTGGCTTGCGGCCGCAGCTTTACAGCGCTCCCCGCCCGGACCTCGCCGCACCGTGCACAAAGGACTCGTTGCGCCCTCTCTCCCCGCCGGGCAGACTGTCCTCAGTGCGCCACAACCGTGTCGTGCCCCCAGGGCGGGGCTCGGCCCACGTAAAAGGCGCCAGGGGTCAGCGGCGATGTCAGCAACCCACCCGACCCGTCTTGAAACACGGACCAAGGAGTCTAACGCACGTGCGAGTCAGAGGGCTGAGGTGGGATCCCGGCCCCACGGGGTCGGGCGCACCACCGGCCCGTCTCGCCCGCACCGTCGAGGAGGTGGAGCATGAGGACCTGAAAGATGGTGACGAGATGTTAACGTCACGCTGCTGTAAAGTGGTATCGGTGCTGTTTTGCGAGTACGAATACATGAGCACAGTATCGGACCCGATACTCGATACTGGTATCGGTGCATCCCTAATACCTGGTTCTGATTTTCAGGTGTGGGCTTGTCAGAATCGAGCCTCAGGAATGTTGTACGCCTGCAAGAAGCTGGAGAAGACTCACGTGAAGAAGAGGAAAGGAGAAGAGATGGCTCTCAACGAGAAAGAGATCCTGGAAGGGCTGGACAGCAGATTTGTGGTGAGGTTACCACGGTTACGCTAGTTTCTGTTCAACCCTTAAAGTCATCCCTGGAGCACCAACCAACTGCTGGTTTCGGTCTTTTCAGAAGATTTGTTGACAATAATAAAAATAGAGAACATCACCAGGCTTATATACTCAACACTACAACGTGCACTTTCTCCTTCTCCATTTAGGTGAATCTGGCGTACGCTTACGAGACCAAGCACGCCCTCTGTATGGTTCTGACCATGATGAGCGGCGGCGACTTGAGGTTTCATATTCATAACATCGGCACGCCCGGCCTGGACAGAGACCGAGTACGATTCTACGCTGCAGAAGTCTGCTGTGGTTTAATTCACCTCCACCAGAACTCCATATTATACAGGTCAGTGGGTGTTTCTGCATCAGTAACAGCGCTGGAAGAAGTATTCAGGTCCTTTAATAAAGTCAAAGTACTTATACCACAGTATGAAAATATGGTATGTTACAACCCTTACAAATTTATTAAATTTATTTAATTAAATTGATTATTTATAAATACTAATTAATGTTTATGTTGTATGTTTTATTAATGTTAAATGTTAATGTTTATTAATTATTAGCAATGCTATAATTTGTTATTTTAACAGTTTATTGTTGCACACATTATAACATTATATATATATATATATATATATACATATACATATACATATACATATATACATATACATATATATATACATATATATATGTATTTGTTAATGATTACAAAATGATTTATAAACCTTTAAGAAATTGTTAAAACATCTATAAATATTACATATCTAAACCATCTATAAACATTATTTGGATGTATATTATAAAGTTGCAACTGATGATTATAATAATATTTATTTATTATAACATTATCTAGATAGTTAGTTAATACTTTGTCAATAGTTAATAATTGATTTCTGGTCCATCTGTCTATGTAATGTTTATAGATGTTTTACAAATTATGATTTGTTAAAAGTTTACAAATCATTTGGTAATCACTAACAAATTAATTAATATTTATAATATTAATATAGTACATGCAATGTTATATGTACAACAATAAACTGTTGTACATATAACTGTAATTAATATCATCAGCTATGATATTATATATAATTTCTAAACTAATTACACAAACTAATAACATAAATTGTAGCATTACTAATAATTAGTCAACATTATTAATTATTAATTATAATTTCATTGTTTGTTAACAGTAAAATAACTATCAACTATCAACTAACCATTTATAAATGGTGGTTATTATTAAGTGTTACCGAAATACTAAATAACTAAGACACCAAAACATCCTGAAATGAATACTAAAATAATAAAGTTAAAGCTGCTTTTTCATATATTTACAACTGCTGATACATAAAACATAAACTGTTAAGTCTCTCAGATATAAATAACTATTAACTATGTTTAATTAACTATTAATTTACCATGTATATATGATGGTTATTATGATATTATAAGTGTTACGGTGTGTTTTGTGTGCAAAAATATTAATTTATGAAGTAACTAAATCTGTCAGATAAATTTAGTGCAGTAAAAAGTGCAATGTTTACCTCTGAAATGTGTACAGTACTTGAGTAATTGATGCGTTTCGACTGCAGGAACTTTTCCCCGCAACTAAGAACATTTTGAGGAACTCATTGCATTTCGACCGCAGGGACCCGGGTCTAAATTAAATACCGGGGACATTCTACCACTGATCATTAGCCATGCATTAAGTCTCTGCTCTCCTGCACGTACTGAATCAAATGTTTTATCTTCCAGGGATATGAAACCAGAAAACATTTTGCTGGATGACAACGGTATGTACAACCACAGTAACACCTCCTGCAACACCTAATGCTCTGTAAAACCTCCGTTAAGATCACATTCCAAACCCTGGAGACAGAACACCATGAAATGTTATTCATGCTATTTTTAGCTGTGAAATTAGTCGGTATGATCTAAACCGATAAGAGTTTGACGGTCGTGTTGACGGTATTTTGACATGCGTTCAAACAAAAGGCAGGTTGAGGAAGTGAAAGGCGTGTGGGAATCAGGTGTGGTGTCTATTTTAAGAAACCTCTCTGCACACCTGTTCCTCCGTTCTTGACAACATGTTTTGCAGCTTTTGTTTTTTTATTTTAGTAATTACGAATTACAGGTTAGAGCACTTTAGAGTTGTCACATGTTTATTGTATTAGTTCCAACAACAGCTCAGTGGAGACGGAGGGGGAGGAAGGAAAGGAACTGATTGAGCTAAAAGGGAAAGTACGTCACAGAAGCAGAGAACCTCAACCGGTTTTTGGTATTTGTTCCCTCAAGGACATATCCGCATCTCTGACCTGGGCCTGGCTGTGAGGCTGTCTGAGGGGAGTCTGGTGCGAGGCAAGGTGGGCACACTGGGATACATGGGTACGTATGCACCTCAGAGTACCGACTGTAAAGAAGTATCAGAAGGGTTTATCTGGACAAAACCCGTATCTACATCCTAAGCTGAATTTATTGATTTGCATCTTCACTTCAGCTCCGGAGGTGGTCGGCCACAAGCACTACGGGATGAGCGTGGACTGGTGGGGCCTCGGCTGCCTGATCTACGAGATGACGACGGGGCAGCCTCCGCTCCGGACCCGAGGGGAGCACCCTAAGCCCTCCGAGATGGAGAGAAGGATCCAGAAAGGAGAGATAGAATACGGTGACAAGTTCAGCAAGGGGTCGAAGGACCTCTGCTCCTCGGTGAGTCCAGAAACAAACTCAAATATCAAAGTCCATCTTTCAAGACGTTTAACATTTCATTTCCTGCGTTGCAGCTGCTGATCAAAGACCCTAAAGAGAGGCTGGGCTGCCGGAGCTCGGGGGGGAGAGAAGTTAAGGCGCATCCTTTCTTCAGGAAAATCAACTTCCGGATGCTGGAGGCCGGACTCGTCGAGCCGCCGTTCAAACCTGATGCAAGTACTCTGATGATTTATTCAACTTGAAATAGTTCAGACACAAACAATGTCTCTATTTATACTTAATCCTGGTACAAAGTCATGCGTGGGCTGTCTAAAGCACTGCTATGTAAACATACAGTATTATTCAGGTATGTGATTGGCAACGATCCAAAAAGCAGCTAAAAATATATATACGGAGCGTCTGCATCCACCACAAAATACCACCACGCTCTCATCATACTGTAGAGCGACCTCATTATGTTGTATTGCTTTCTCGTTGTTTAACTGGTGGAACTTGTAAGAAGCAATACTCTACCTCTCTCGCTTCAAGGTTTAGCTAAATCTTGGCGAGGAAAAACTGTCATGTCCATTTTCAAAGGGGTCCCTTGACCTCTGACCTCCAGATGTGTGAATGTAAATGGGTTCTCTGGGTACCCACGAGTCTCCCCTTTACAGACATGCCCACTTTATGATAGTCACATGCAGTTTGGGGCAAGTCATAGTCAAGTCAGCACACTGACACACTGACAGCTGTTGTTGACTGTTGGGCTGCAGTTTGCCATGTTCTGATTGGAGCATATTGTTTTATGCTAAATGCAGTACCTGTGAGGGTTTCTGGATCAATATCTGTCATTGTTTAGTGTTGTTCATTGATTTACAATAATAAATATATACATACATTTTGCATAAAGCAGCATATTTGTCCACTCCCATGTTGATAAGAGTATTAAATACTCCCTTTAAGGTACATTTTGAACTGATAAAAAATGTGCGATTAAATATTTTAATCAATTGTCAGCCCTAAATTTAATACGTATTTAATTATTTACACATATCACCTTCGTCTAAACATTGTATTCTTCTAGCAATGTTTGCCCTGTGAAATAATATTCTCTAATAATTTATCAGAGTGTCTATTTGTACATTATAGTAGTAGTGGTATAAAGAACACAATAGTAGTAGTGATATAAAGAACATAACAGTGGTAGTGATATAAAGAACATAATAGTAGTAGTGATATAAAGAACATAACATACTGAGCCCGCTACAACCTCTAAATCACAAGTTGAGTTAATGCGTTAAAATTAATTTGCGTCATTATTGCGTTAACTTTGACAGCCCTAGTTTTTTGGACAAAGAAGAATGTAGAAGAGGTGAATTTCGGAGTGAGCTCACTGGATGTTGTGCTGTGTTCTTCCTCCTCCAGCCCAGACTGGTGTACTGCAGCGACGTCCAGGACATCGAGGAGTTCTCATCGGTGAAGGGAGTCACGCTGGACCAGAAAGACAGCGACTTCTACTCCAAGTTCAACACCGGCAGCGTCTCTATAACTTGGCAAAATGAGGTACACTCATATCTAGTTTACATCATTACAACATCTGTCCAGACTCTAGAGTCTACAAACCTCAGCATCTTCCTCCTCCTCTTCCTCTGCAGGTGATAGAGACGGGATGCTTCAGGGAGCTGAATCTGTTTGGTCCTGATGGGTCTCGATCTCCAGACCTGGACTGGTCCCAGACCCCCGAGAACCCCAAACGGAGCTTGCTGGACCGGATCTTCCGCAGACACGTAAGAATACACTACTGCAGTAACTGGAAGAAGTATTCAGCTACTTTACTGCACTAAAAGTACTAATACAACACTGAGAAAACACTCCACTACAAGTTAAAGTCCTGCATTGAAAACGTTACTGAAGTAAAAGTATGTAAGTATTATCATCTGAATGTAGTTGAAGTACTTTGTGACGATGCATGTTCTTAAAACGGTGTATTATGGCCTTCGTAGGTAAAAAAAAAAAACACATTTACAGAGCCGGAGGGTAATATTTCGAGAAAAAGAATCATAATTTCCAAGATTAAAGTCATAAATATACGAGAAAAAAACTTGAATATTTTCTGAGATTATTAAATCATAAATGTGCGAGAAAAAATCTCCAGTGCCATTTTTGATTAGCCTCGTCCTCGCTCTTCCTTCTCCTCCATTTGTAATTTTTGTTGTCAGACCATTAGCTACTAACGAGTTTAAAGTTATAAATTCAAGAGAAAAAAGCTTGAATAAATAGTCATAAATTTGCTAGAAAAATCTGAGATTCAAGTGGTAAATTTATGAGAAATTTACAAGTAAAAAAACTTGAATATTCTCTGAGATTATGAAGTCAGAAACTTGCAAAAAAAACTCAGAAAATTCTCTGAAATGAAAGAGGAAAATTTACAAGAAATTTACAAGAAAAAAACTTGAATATTCAGAGATGATGAAGTCATAATTTTGCAAGAAAAAACGAAGAAAATTCTCTGAGATTAAAGTGGTAAATTTATGAGAAATTTACAAGAAAAAAGCTTGAATATTCTCTGAGATTATTAAATCACAAATTTACGAGAAAAAAAACACGTTGCTTTTCTTTTTAAGGTTGTATAAACCTCATCACACCACAGACGTGTATTATGCCTGCAGTGCATGACCTCATCAGATCATATTTTGCAATCTGATTTATCAATCAGGAAATACTCGTGACTTTACCCCAGAATCACCAGATTATCATCATCTTCCGGACTTCCGATTCAGAAGAAAACAACGTACTGATTTGAGCTTTCTTTCTCGTACATTTGTGATTTTTTCTCGTAAATTCACGACTTTAATCTCCGAAATTCTGATTTTTTTTCTGTGAATATTATTAAAGTAGCAGAAAATTTAAATACTCAAGTGCACGTGCCTTGAAGTTGAATTTACAGTACTTTAGTAAATGTGCTTTACATTCCACCACTGGTCTACTGTTTCTTTAAGTGTGACTATGTGAATGTTTCTCTCCTCTAACAGCACCCTTCAGACACGTCAGACGAAAGCAGACAGAACTTGATTCCCCCTGAAACCTACATGAAGTCCGGACTGCTCAGTACGCCGCTCTGAGGACGCTCACAGCTCAGAGACAGACTGCTCTAAAGACACTAAAACATCCACTGGAGCAGCAAAAAGACGTTAAACGTTCTTCCCTGTAAATCACCGCATAGCACACCTTTCTTTGTGTTTGTATTGTTCTCATTTCACCCACAGCTACACTGTATTAGCACTCGCTTTAGGCAAAGAACGTAAGTTGATAAGAAGTGAAAGCCAATTGTTTGTTCCATTGCAACATCAACGCCCAGCAGCAGAGCTACGCTTCCGCCATTTTGGACTGAAAGCGACTGCCGGACGCCAGTAAAACGTCCGCCTACAAAGAGCCGTACAAAAGTAAAACGAAGTACTACTTTTAGGACATCATGATTTAAATGAAGGATATTTAAGTGTTCAAACTGTTGAAGTTGCTTTACCTCAAAATGACCCTCTGATTTACGGACATCTCGTTCTACATCCATGGACACAGACTCATCGGTGTTTTCAGTCCAAAATGGCGGCAGCACCATCTAGTGGCTGTTGTCACAAAAAGCACCAGAGATTCGTCTGTTTGCTTTTATACTCTGTTGCTCCTTCATTTCTTCTCAGGTAAATAAAAAGATAATTTTACTGTTCTGTGTACCAACACATCCATTTTTAAAATTAAATTACGCCAGCGGGTTTTGGTTAAAGGGACTATTTGTAACTTTCAGAAATGCTTCTTAACAGCGACAGTGAGGCGACACACGTCAGCTAAAAGCACAATATCACTCTATATTTCAGCTGCTTGGCAGTAATGTTAGCTGACCAGACGAAGGTCTCTCCATGAATCACTGCTGATACTGTGTTTGCTTCTCCTGCCTCAGCGCAGGCTCCACAGCGAGAAACTCGTTTCCCTCCGCCCGCAGCCGGAGTGAACAGGGAGACACCGGCACCCGGTCGGTAACGAGACGACAAGGTTTCTCTCTGTAGAGCCCCGTCACTTCACAAGACACGGAAAACCTCTGTTTGTCTGGTGAAGCTGCAGCATTTATTTCTGCACAAACGTCCACTGTACATTCACTAGATATTCTCAGAGCTACTAACTCTTCTGCAGTGTGGAGTGAGCGCGCGTTCACGTCTAGAGGTGGAGCGAGTACGCGAGAACGCGCGCGCTGTCTGAGTGAAGGAAAGCAGGCAGAGGAGACGAGACAGCGGCCACACGCGAGCGCGCATCTGTCCCGACCCGGTACATTTATACACTTAAAAGTTACAAACAGTCCCTTTAAAGTAGCGGTGTGTAGAATGTAGCGGTATCTAGTGGTGAGGTTGTAGATTGCAACCAAATGAAACTTCTCCCGTGTGCCAAGCGTGTCGGAGAGCTACGGTGGCCGACGCGAAAACGAGAATGTCCCTCTCTAGAGTTCTGGCTAGAAATGATCCATCTTGTGTGAATATGACGTCACGTTCTCGTTGTAATCGGAGCGACTTGGGGGGGAAAAAACAACTCGGACAGGATCAGATGCCCTTCGTGGGGAAGAACAGACCCAGATCCAGCTTCCCGGCAGTCGGAGCTTTGGCGGCAGAGGCGTCTCCTCCCTTGCATCGTCAGTCAGACAAAACAAGACATTCAGAGCAAACGATCAACTGAGAGAATAATCAACAGATTAATAAATAATGAATCATTAGTTGCAGCCCTGCTTCATTTTCACAACCCAAACAAATCCGGACGGTTTAATGTCAAATGTTCTTTGAGATGTCATGAATGAGTTCGACTTTGTCCATGTAGCATTTTTATTCTTTATTTAACCCAGAGTATAAAACAGTAATAATAACTGACACACATTGTAAAACAAATAGAATTAGCAAAAAGACTGAATGCACTAAAGTCTACAGGTGATGTGTGACATGTTAAAGAGTCTGATCGGCTGCAACAACATGCAGAGCATCAGAGGTTTCAACATGATGCCCAGTGAGATCTCTCCACAGCAAAACCTCAAAATATACAGATCTTAAAGCACCAAAAAATAAGTTGATTTAGTCGCCAAATGTTCAGAGTGGAATGTCGTTAACAAATGATGACAAGCAGCCATCAGTTAATAGCTTGGTGTAATCAGTTTAAGAGCATATTTATTAACTTCCTGTCTGAGTGGGAATCAGCCACAACTTCTTTTTACTGCAGCGTGAGGTGCTTTTATTTTACTGGCTGTCGGTGCGACTGTGTTTCGACTGAGGAGGAGTGTGAGCGCGTACTGAATTCCAGCCGTGTTCATCCTTCCCACGGAGGGCTGCGTCGTCCGTCCACGTCCGTCTCCACGTGGTACAGCATGTCGGCCAGAGTGTGTTCGAGCACAGCGCCCCAGCCCATGTCACTCATCTGAGAAGAAAAACAACCGCAGATGATTGATAAAACGATAGCTCAGCGGACGTTATGTCGCATTCATACCAAGAGCGAACGTTCGCATTACTCGGGCTGCCGGTATCATTTGTGTTAATTTGCACCGAAGAGGAGGAGGAGCTTATCTCCATAGATACCAACAACTCTTCTTTCCTCCATCAACCATGGAAGAAACAACCCCTGTTGCTGTTTTGTACATGTTGGTGAAGTCCTAGACACGTCTGAAAACCAAACGCCGTCGTGTCTGGGTTCATAACATCACCCGGCGGTGAGCTGTATTCACATACAGTTGCCGTTGCACAGACTGTATCTAGCAAGCCACACGTCGCTACTGCGGTATGAACCCAAAATAAACAGATTGTGCTGTGATTTAATACAATAAACGGATCAAAATGATGCTGAAATAACTACATAATGATGCTGATTCGTAAAAAGTCTGAATTGATGCTTTGTCAGGTCTGTTACCATGACGACAAGCAAACAACTTTTAAAATGCTTGTTTTCTGAATGGAGTTTGGCTGGATCAGAGCCAGGCTATGCAGCTGCTCCATCAACACTCAACATGAAGTCATCTAGAGACGTTGTTGTTTCTACCAGAGACAGTCTGTGGTTTCTACACAGAGTCTGGTCCGGTCTCTGTACAGATGTGATGTTCTATCGTAGCTCTGGGTGACCACAGACACATACGAGATTTATTTCCTCCATTTCTGATTCAACAACGTCAGGACGTCAGTGACGACAGAAGGAGAATCTCAACACCAATTTCTCGTTCGAGTTAAAATATTTCATCTCCCGCAAATACGCGAAAGACCTCGTATGTAATCGCGCCGCGTGAAAGTTTGCTTCGCTGTTGGTGTGAATGCGTCATTAGTGTGAGGTTTGTAAAGGATGTGATTCTCACCGGCTGGAACTTAACGTCCTTCGGAGGGTGTTTGAAATGTGGCCCAAAGTTAACTGACACCTGAAAAGAGAAACAGAAAGAGAGAGAGAGAGAGAGAGAGAGAAAGAGAGAGAGAGAGAGAGAGAGGGTGAAGTTAAGCACAAAACAAAACTAAGGAAGCAGAAAAATGACCAACAGAGCGGCGTACTGACCGTGCAGCTCTTGTAGAGTGAGATGGCGGGGAAGTACATGCCTTCAAACAGGTTTTCAAAGGCGACACCTTGGTTCACTCCGTTTTTATAGAAAATCATCTGAAAAAGAAGATCCACAAGTTAACAGCAGCAAACAGCAGCAAACAGCGACAGGTTTGCTCTTTCAAAGGTCTTTTTATTGATCAATAATGAATCAAACAGGAACTGTTCAGGGAAATAAATTTGTTTTTCTCAACAACACTCACCCGTCACAAAACATCCATCTGCTCAAATAAAACACAAATACACAAGCAGCCACAGAAGATATATTCTAAATTATGGATAAATAAAGTTAAAATTATAGACGATAATACAAATGAAATATCTGAGTAACAGAAAAAGTAAGTTGAGAAATAAAATAAATAGAAAATTAATAAATAGGAGAGGAAAAGAATAAGATAAAATAATTACTTTTTTTTAATAAAAAAATAAAAAATAAAATAAAAAATAAAAACAAAAATAAATAAAAATAAAAATAAAATAATAAATAAAAATAAAAATAAAAACAAAAATAAAATAAAAATAACAGCTACTTGGAGATTACTGTAGTGGGTTTGTAAAAAAATGCAAGAAGGGGAGCCACACTTAGTAAAATGTACTCTGTTCCCCGGGTAGCGTAACAGGTTTTCTAACTGGGTTTTTATTTTTAAAAGATGTTTTCTCACCCTGCTGGAGCTCATGGACTTCAGGCTTTTCTCTGCTTTGTCGACATAGTCCTTTTCCTCAAAGTACAGGTAGCTCTTGAACTTAATTAGCGCCTGAAAAGAGAGAAGATTTAAGAAGTCAGGCGTGTATTGAGTCAGTGAAAATCTCATTAGCCGAAGTCGATACCAACACCAGTGAAGTTCCTCGATTTTTGATACCAATTCGATACCACGGTAAAAAACAACAACATGTACTTCAACATCCACTCCTTTATTACCGTTGTCATACTGGTTTCTGTTAGGAAGTTAATGAGGTCATAATTCTCTCTATTATCTATTTTATATTGCTGTGAAAACATCTCCTTCAAACATCTGGATTTATTCAAGTTTCTCAATAAAAACTACATTTTACAAGATTACATTTGATGTTATGATTTAATTTTCATTCATTTTTACTGAATAGAGCCTGAGCGCATCATAATATAAATTTGCTTGACAGTTGAATAGGGTGTTACCTTGTCCTTGTACGTGTCCGGCAGAGCCTTGGACGTCTCCGTGCCGTCGGGCAGCTCTATGAAGAAGCCCAGCGTGTCGCCCTGACCGTAGCTGGAGGAGTAATGCTTTCCTATCGACTGGTGAAACCGCGTGCCCTTCTTGCTGCGCCACGAGTAGCTGAACTTGTCGTAACCCAGCGGCGCCTGCAGGTTGCCTGCAATATAAAAAAGGGGAAAAATGTTTCAAGAGTTATTCCGTCTATCGTAGCGGAAACAACGTCCCACAAGCGCCTCATTGATTAGAAATCTGGGAACCGTTTCTGTCACATTCCAGGGAAACCGATAACTAACACAGA
>CAKALU010068134.1:6852-20427 GCA_916700995.1 Hozukius guyotensis
CCGTCGGTGAGCGTCTGTCGGCCTAGTTTTTGCGTTGTGTCCCGCACCGTCGGCTCTAGTCGTCCCGTGTCGGAGGCTTTTCAGGCGAATTGTGCCAAATTTGAAGAAATACCTTCTCGGGGTTCCTGAGATTTCGTGTTCACAAGAAAGGTGAGTACGTCTGTAAGGCCACAGTGACCTTTGGCCACCTTTACCTTACAAGTAAATAGTAAGTTTTAGTAGTAGTAGTAGTAGAAGTAGTAGTAATAGTAATAGTAAAGACGTGTTTCATTTTGAACTGATAAGGGACGCACTTTGTTCTGTATTTTTGAGAATCAATTCTTCTTCCCTAAAAAACACAATGCGTAATATCTAAAGCAGTAATATTTCCCATCATCTAGCTGCAGGATGACTGATGTCACTTTGCTTCTGTAGCCTAGACAAAAAAACATTCATCTCAATGACACCAGTTGATCAAATGAAAATAATCTAAACATACACTTGCAGACTCACCTTTTGTCTGTCCAAGTCCACGTCCCTCACCGGTTCTGGCTCCGGAGACCCCGGCGTTCCCTCTCCCACCCTGTCCAGCTTGCCGTCAGCGTGGACCTTAGAGGAGGAGGAGGAGGAGGCCGGGGAGGAGGGAGGTAAAGACGGAGAGGAGGAGGAGGACGCACCGCGAGGGTGTGCAGGGGAGGAAGATGGAGAAGTGGCAGATGGAGGAGGAGGAGGAGCGTCGGTGGCGAGGTCGCCGCGGAGGCGCAGCGTCTCCTGCCGTAGCGTCTCGTTCTCTGAGGTCAGTTCCTGCCGCTCCCGCCGGACGCTGGTCAGCTCCTTGGTGAGGGTGTCCAGCCGCTGCCTCAGCTGACGAACCTCGTCACGTGCGCGGTTACGCTCCGAACGAACCTGGGAAAGATACAGACGATACAAGATAAACTAATCAGACTCAAGAGACCTAAATCTTTAACAAGTCATGAATAAAGAGTTTCAGTAACCCACCTTGCTCCACTTCTCTCTCCAGTTGGCGGTGCAGTCCGACCACCACCTCATGGTCTTCTCCATCTGGGCCGCTCTGGCCCGAGCCTCCTCCAGCTCCCTGAGCCTCAGCTCCTCCCTGCTCTCCCAGTCGGCCCCGGCCCCCTCGCCCAGGGATCCCAGGGATATCAGCCCGAAGCCTCCCAGCCCGGGCGACAGCAGCAGCGGGGGGCTGGAGCTGGGGGTTCCTCCGGTGGGGCTGGGGGTGTGGGTGAGGCTGTCCGGGGAGCGGATCCCCCTGTCGGACCCCAGACCCAGGCTGCACAGCAGACCGCCGCCGCCTCCGGGCGACTTACCGCCATCGGACAGGTGGGGGCTGGGGGTGTGGTTCATGATGGAGGCGGTGGTGAGGAGGATGAAGGGGGTGGGGTGGGGGTGAGCGGATGGGGATTCAGGAGAGCATCATCCTCTTCAGGCACTGATCAGCCTGGAGACAGAAACACACAAACAGGAAGAAATGTTACTCAGCTATCAGGAGAAAATCTAAGTTAAAGCAGCAGTGGGTAAGAAAAATGGAGCAAATACTATTAAAAAAAGTTATTTTTATAAAACAGTCACTATATCCTGACAGTAGTGCATGAGACAAGTCATCTGAAATCTTCATGAGGAGGTGCAGAAGTCTAGTTTTCTCTCAGAACACTCGAATTACAATATGCTGAAAGGTTATTCTGGAAATTTTTGCCCAATGATGCCAAAAAACTGTTGCCTACTTGAGGTTTAACACGTACGTACACGGACATCTGTTACCCTCGTGTGTCTGGAAAATGGGCTGAATTTGAGGATAAAACAATTCAAGGTTGATCAGAAAAAGTGAGGAATCCACCTTTACAACAGAAACAGTCCGATGAAATCACTGACAGACCGACGGCGCTGCCTTTGGGGAGGAAAAGAAAACCCTCGTCTGCTTTCTGAACCTAATCAATCCAAAGACAGGCTGACAGCTGCTACACATGACTGAGACTGGAACTACTTCTACTGCTTAATGGGAAGCAGCTTCATGTAAAACAGAATACAAATGGTCCTGAGAAGACAGACAGAACAGATGACTTTCAAAGTAAGAATCTAAACACAAACACACTGTATCTGACGTATGTCCGGACTTCTCACTGGACCAGGAACAGTCATTCATTATTCATTACAGCTGCACACCTGATCCTCTCGTGTTCACGCTCTCATCTCCGCCTCTCTCAGCACGCCACTTTCACCACTCATCAGTCGTTCTCTCACTCGTCCCCGATTCCACTACAACCCCCTTTTTAAATCAAAATCTTTTAGTTGAGGTTTTGCAGGATATAGCAAAAGTGCAGCGAAATTAACTTAATTTTAATAATTCCTGTCAATTTTGAAGATTTTTTTTTCCAAGTTTCTGGTGTACGATTTATTATTTTAATAATAAATAAAAATTCAGTAAATTTATATCTATGTACGTATTGGTTACATTTAGTATTACAAAGTTAGGAAAACAGAAAAGACTGTTGTTGTACATAAAAGAATGATCCCAGTCACTTCCACACAGTGAGGCATACAGTTTATTATTTAAACAATTGGTATCGGATCGGTACTCGGTATCGGCCGATACCCAAAGTCCAGGTATCTCTATCGGTATCGGGACTGAAAAAGTTGGATCGGTGCATCCCTAAATAGCAGCTGGCACCAATGCCAACAAATAAATAAGTCAAAACAAAGGATGTATATAATCTACTGTATGTATATCAACAATAAAACAATCCCCCGTGGGTGCCCCATGCTTTCAGGAATTTCTCATGTGAATATTGAAGTGAGTATCTGATTTTCTCAAGTTTTAAGCAGGACATGATGTCCGCCAACCATTGTGTGTGAGTGTGGGGGGGCAGCGGCCTTCCACCTGAGCAGGATTGCTCGCGGAGCCAGAAGGGAAACAAAGGATAAGGTACTGATGAAGACGCAGTTGACGTCGAAACGTTAGTCTATAAAATAAAGTTCCGGTGACCCCAAACGGAGCAACCAGAGGATTTGATTCCAATTTGACGTTTGACACCTGAGATAAAGTGTGAAAGATCTCCATCCAATACTTGGTAAGACTTGACCAGTACAAGTGAATAAGGGAGGCTTCAGCGCTTTAGCACTTGTCACAGTTGGGACTAATTTTAGGATTACATGCCAGATAGTTTGGCTTTTGAGATATGAGCCCTGTGCACCACTTTAAACTGAATTAAGCCACTACAACCCCCTTTGAATTCAGGCTAAATCTGTGCAGCATCACTAGCAAGAATCTCCTCCTTGATCCTCATTTGCTTTTGTCTAAATCCTGCTCTCCCTCCATCTACAGACGTATTATACTGCACCAATATGTAGATTAATAATTTAATACTTTTCATTCACATATTTCTTTTTACTTTCTGGCGATCCCATAATCATTTGCAAGATAGATTGTTTGTATTTTTCTTCGGTGTAGGCCTATAATAATAATAAAACACATTTATAGCGTAATGACTAAATGTTTCCTCGGGGATCTGTGGGCTAACTGTGATTTTATCTCCCCTGTCAGTGCCAGGTTTGGCTTGAGAAATCCCGGAGAGAAAAATACCATCTCTGGCTGTGGTGAAGATGGCCTCAAACTGTCTGGGCCAAGAAAAGCTCTACTCCTTCCTGTTTCCCTCCCCACTGCTGCTCCTCCTCCTCCTCCTCCTCTCCACTCCAGAGGAAGTTTCCGGAGGAGATCTGGAACTGTGGGAACAACTCGCAGGGAACAGGAAGTAAAAGGACAGGAAATGAAACAGGTTCAGCACTAGCAGGTGGAGGGCTTAGTGGAGGGTCAAACCACTAAAGACAAACAATATGACGGACCTTTAAAGGTGGCATATTCAAAAGCTTATACTACTGTAGGTCTGTCCCAGAGTGGACGAAGACACCATGACGTCCCCGATTGGTTTGTGGACTACGGTTTTGAAGCCTTGAGTTTGGCATTTTGGCCGTCGCCCTCTTGGGGTTTTTTTTTTAGCCAGAAGTGACCATATTTGGAGGAGAGGGTGGAGCTGTGGAGGAGCGGCGCCCAGCAGGGCATAGCAAACGCTAAGTTACTAGCTAACGCCGGGTACACACTACACAAGAATCAAGACGATTTTGGGCCCGATTCCCTCCTCCTGACGATCGTCAGCAAGGCCCAGATTTTTTGATGGTTCTAAAGATTATATTTCCAGATGTTCCTGTGGTGTGAGGTACGTTAAGAGTGTTTTTCACATCCCCTGATCAGCTCTGAAGTCCATCCTGGCCGCACCAATCTCTAAACATGTTATGATCTGATATCCTGTTGTGTGTGGGGAACCCCGAGGACAGACGATGACGCGGTCACGTGGGAAAGAACGATAAGAACCAAGCTGACTGAAGCAGGAAGGACAACCAACGCCGTCACGGCAGCCGAGGCTAATGCATGAGCTCATGCATGAGCTCATGCATGAGCTCATGCAAAACACAAAGCATAAAGTTGTAGTAAGAGGTAGCTCAGAAATGGAGGACCAACTTGTTAATTTGTGGCAACAACACGAGTGTTTATTCAACATGTCTCCGTGACTTCATCCATCTGTCCTTCGTGAATTTTCAGTATAAAGTAAAAACTAACATCACTAATTCTTCCTGCCCGTCATAAGCCATGTTTGTTTACACTAAAGTCACGTTTGATCACGAGAGATGTCACGAGATTTCCGTTTTTTTCTTTAGTGGGGACTCCTGTTGTTCATGAATGAATCTGTTAGTGTGTGGTTGCTGTTTTGGTTAAATCGTTGCTCTCCACACACTATAGGAGCTAGACTGTTGAATTTAACATAACATGTCGTTATGTGTGGGGTCTCTCACATTTTAAAAATCTATTAAGATTTGAAAAATCTTTTAGTGTGGGCCAGCCTTAACGCTAGCTAGCTTGGTTAGCAAGGTGCATCCGAACAGCCAAGAGTGTCTTTTAGTACAACCGAACGCTGGACAACGCCGGGGTAGCGACCTGTCAATCACAAGGTAGCCCCGCCCTAAAGCATCCCGTGCTTTATGGTCTATTTGACTCTAAATTTGACCATAATTTACTAAATGAACATCATGCTGTATTGAAGAAGACTTGAAACTAGTGATTGAGACCATAAACTCATGTTTTCAATGTTTACTGAGGTAATAAATCAAGAGAGAAGTAGGGTCATTTTCTCATAGACTTTTATACAATCAGACTTCTTTTAGCAACCAGAGGAGTCGCCCCCTGCTGGCTGTTAGAAAGAATGCAGGTTGAAGGCACTTCAGCATTGGCTTCACTTTTCTTTTTTGGAGATGCATCAGACAGAAACCATTCAAAGTCTCTTATGTGGACCTACACGCTTCTGGATAATTCAATTAAATCGCTTTATTAGTGACAGTATATTATTCCTCTCAGCTCCTGAATGTGTGTTTGTTTTTATCTGTCATCTGATTGTAACTGTAATACTGTGTGGATGATCCTACTTATGTGTTCATTATGTGGATCTTAAATAAAACTCCACTGAGTCTTGTATTTGTACGAGTCACAGGATAACCTTATTAACCAAGCGTGTCCATTTATGGTATTGTGACGGACCCGCAGACTCCAAGGCAACTTCCTGTTTGCATCACACAAAGCAAAATGGGAACTTTTGTTCGTACCAAGCTGTAAAAACAAAACAACAAAGAAAACAATACTGTTGGAATGAGGTCAAAACTAAATGGAGATCAACACAGTCTCTGGCAAACAGATGAATCAAACATTTCCTCCTGAAGAGCAAAGTAAACACAGAGCAACGAGGGAGAAAAACTACACTCAGGGTTTTATTTCATCTCTATACACAATAAGCTGCTTTACTGTGACCGATCCAGCTTCTCCTGTTCCAAATCTCATCCTCTAGTTCATCTCCCAGTTAAACATCAGGACAGTAGGACTGGCAGCCATACACACATACGCGCACACACACACACACACACACACGCGCACACACACACACACACACACACACACCACAAACCACAGCAGCCTATTCATGAAAAATCCCAAATCTGGGTCAAAGTCTGGGAAAGAGAGTTAGTGTGCGGAGGCTGGGGGGGCATGAGGAGGGCCTGACAGAGTTCACCACAGCAGTAATTCTTTATGAAAACTTCAGCTCATGAAACACACACAACGACATGTGTTCTGGTGACGCATCGCTTTGAATCTAATGACGCTCTATTTTAAGAAACTGAGATTCTTCCCAGAAAAACTGCCAGTTAATGAGGACTTGAGGAGCAGATTTATTTGCATTGAAGCATTAAAAGGCACAATGAGTAGGATTTACCGAAAAAAAACATGTATAGACAGAACGGGAATATTACGCGACGAAAAAGCAAAGTACTTTTTTTTGTCGGAAAAAGGTAGATTTTTCGGAACTTTCGCACCACGAATAAAAAAAGCCACCAGACTCTATTAACAGAAACAGTAATTTTACTGCGCTCATCGTTGTAAAACACTTCAACAGAAACAAACTAAAACAAAAAAAAAAACATCTTGGTTAGTCTTTCCACTGTTCCAACAATCACAAACTTTGGTTTGGTCAAAATAAACCCTTAATTCAGTTAGATGTGGAAAGAAACAGCCTTTATATGCTCTCCTCAAAGCCACCAGACTCCATTAACAAAAACTGTAATTTTACCTCGCTCATCGATGTAAAACACTTCATTCAAACTAGATAGGAACAAACTAAAAAATCGTCTTGGTTAACGTTAGTCTTCCACTGTTGCAACAATCACCAACTATGGTTTGGTTGAAATAAACCCTTAATTCACAAAGTTAGATGTGGAAAGAAACAGCCGTTATGTTCTCCTCAAAGCCACCACACTCCATTAACAGAAACAGTAATTTCGCTGTAAAACACACTTCATTGAAACTCGACAGAAACAAAATAAAACTCATCAAAACCATCTTTGTTAGTGTTTCCACTGTTCCAACAATTACCAACTTTGGTATGGTCAAAATAAACCCCGTAATTCACTTAGATGTGAAAAGAAACATCCTTTATATGCTCTCCTCAAAGCCACCAGACTCCATTAACAGAAACAGTAATTTTACCTCGCTCATCGTTGTAAAACACTTCATTCAAACTCGAAAAAAAACAACAAAAAAACCCATCTTGGTTAACGTTAGTCTTTCCACTGTTCCAGTAACTCTGGTTTGGTTGAAATAAACCCTTAATTCACAGAGTTAGATGTAGAAAGATACAGCTGTTAAATGCTCTCCTCAAAGCCACCAGACTCCATTAACAGAAACAGTAAAACACACTTCATTGAAGCTCGACAGAAACAAAATAAAACTCATCAAAACTGTCTTTGTTAGTCTTTCCACTGTTCCAACAATAATAAAAAAAGAAGTAACCACAGTTATATTTTCATTGTTTACTAACCCTGTTTTCTGGTGCCGTTTGCGATGTTGAATGTGACACACCAGAAAAAAACAGAAAGGTAAACTCGTCTACTGGCAACGAGAAAGGAGTCCATCACCTATTTTAAGCAGGACTGATTAACAGTCATCTCCTCAGCCAGGAAGCAACATCTGAAGAGAGGAGAGTAGAGGCAGGACGTCTTAGCATGTTCATATACATCCATGTAGGAATGTGTCATTCATTGTTAACCTGCACTAACTTGCACTGGAACTCCCTCTTTCCACCACCCTAGAACAATATTTCTGGGTGGGTGTGTGGTATGCGCTAGTTGTTTTTTTTCTGCTTCCTACACTGGACTTCAAAATCTCTGTCTTATTTTTTCCTCCATATTTCAGTTCCAGCATCTTTATGTCCGTAAAAAGATGCTGCATGGTGCAGCAACAGCACCAGTATGTGTGTGACAAAAATGAAAACATCACTTGCATAAACTATACAGAAGTATACGAGTAATTATTCTGTGCAATCAGGGTTTTTTCCTTCCACAGCTACATTTGCACATTTACTACCTCAATTATTTTTTATTAAAGAACAAAACATAGTATCTTGCACACTTGCTAATGTATCCAGTATGTTATTGCACACTTGCAAATTAATATAGTTGGTTATTCTGTGTTTATAATTTAGATTCTGTGGATTCTGTAGATTCTGATGCTATATTCTATGAATATATTTCTTTAGTGTTGACATGTACATTTGATGTACTGTTCCTGTGCATTGCTTGGATAACCTGCTGCTGTAACACAATCATTTCCTAATTTGGGATCAATAAAGTACATCTATCTATCTATCTATCTATCTATCTATCCAAGCGTGTAGAAGCTGTCGTTTGTATCTACAAGGTTTGATCTTATTGAACTCTAACCCGCTGCCACGAGGTGTCACAGACTGAGGAAGTATTCACTGGCTTCATCAAAATAATGAGAAATGGTCAAGTTCTTCAAAATCCAATGTTCAGAATCCCTATAATTCATTCATTTTTTAATCTATAAATTAAAAAAAAATGGGATAATTTACAATTTCCCCAACACTCAAGATGACATCTTGAAATTACTAGTTTTCAGAAAAGCAGCAAATCCTCACATTTGAGAAACTGGGATTTTGCTTATATTGTTTGGGCTTTTTCCTAATGTCTTAAAGGTACTATATGTAACAATTTATGTGTTTTAATCGCTTTATACTGCCAATGTGTGTACGGATTGTAACGTAACTTAAAAACGGAGACCTTCCCCAACTTTCTCAGTCTGTGGACTGATTTCTATGTAAAGGACTCGGGACTGTTTTGCCGGGAAAATACGAAGAATATGACGTTTATGCGCATCCCGAGTGCCTTGCCTCTCTTCAGCTCCCCTAAAGCACCAACAGTGTGCAGCTAACGTAGCAAAATACTGTCTTGAGTGCTTTAAGCTATGGTTGGCCAGCTTGCTGTAACTTACCGTAGCTATGCAGTTTGGATCTGCTTGGTTGCTTCATAACATTAGCTGATAAAGTAATTTGCTAGCTGCAAGCTAGTTAGTATCATGAAGCCAATGGTCCAAATGAAATATAGGAACATTACAGAACATTAAGTGATGGATAATGCCCGACGTGCTGTCCATTATCAGGAATTAATGGAGAACATGGAGAGCTGTCATGGTGTGGTGCAGGTGTCATTAATAACAAGGATCTTCTGAAAGTTACATATAGTACCTTTAACATCTACACCTTCATGAGAGGGAACAAAACCACTCAATCATACAAACTGGGACCAGGAGTTCCATTTTAGTGACGGATTTCTGTTCTGTTGTCTACTGTTCTCTGAGAACAATGTAGAGGACAGGAGGGACAAAAAAAAGAAACAGGAAGGGAGAAACTACAAGAAAGGTGTAACCTGAGCTGTAGATTGTTAACCAGAGAAAGATTAAATGATTCAGACTCTAATGTTTCCAGCAGCAGTTATAGAGGACGCCATATTTCAGACATTCTTGGCAACCTGTTGACATCACGTCTTTTAAATACATATTTGCACAGAGTTATGTATTCCAACCAACGACAGTGGTTGGTTTAAGTGTTGAGATTGCTTTTAAATTGCAAATCTAATCTAATTACACAGATTATGTAGTCGACTTTTAACAACAAAATACCAATACCTATAAGCCACTGAGGGGCGAACGGGAAGAACTAGTTCGGACTCATGTTCTAGGGTAAAAACAAACTACCTTTGGATCTGTTAATCCATTTATTTACAGTTGTTTTATTCTGATTAACAATGAAGTATTATCATTTACAATTTCCCTGCTGAAACACAATTAAAACTAAACAAAAAGCATGAATGAAATATAATTAGGGCTGTCAAAGCTAACGCGTTAATAATGCGTTAAGGCAAAAAACGCCACTAATTTTTTTTAATGCATTAATGCAATTGATCTTTCGGAGGTGGTAGCGAGCTCAGGTTTAAAGATAGAGTGAAGATACTGGTATCATATTAAACTAGAAAACCTAAAGAATCCATTGGTACCAATGTTCTTGACATACCTTGTCGTGAAGGAGGTTAAATAACGCTCCAAACTCGCGCTACATTTTGGCGAGGACAAACTGTAAAGGCCATTTTCAAAGGGGTCCCTTGACCTCTGACCTCAACATATGTGAATGAAATGGGTTCTACGGGTACCCACAAGTCTCCCCTTTACAGACATGCCCACGCCCTGTTTGCCATGTTATGATTTGAGCATATTACTTATGCTAAATGCAGTATCTGTGAGGGTTTCTGGACAATATCTGTCATTGTTTTGTGTTGTTAATTGATTTCCAATAATAAATATATACATACATTTGCATAAAGCAGCATATTTGTCCACTCCCATGTTGATAAGAGTATTAAATACTTGACAAATCTCCCTTTAAGGTCCATTTTGAACAGAGAGAAAATGTGCGATTAATTTGCGATTAACTATTTTAATCGACTGACAGCCCTAAATATAGTACTTTATACTGTCCCTCCCTCCCTGTTTAGTCCCTTCCAGAGCTGCAGCCAGCACAGTGACTGATGTCTCTGGCAGAGTAATGAAGCCACCATTTATTTAGGATCAGTTGATCGTTAAGCTGATGGATGGAGCTGCGGTACATCGAGAGGAGCCGCAGCCAATCAGAGCAGCATTATCATCTCGGTGACAAGATGGACCAGATATCCATAAAGTACGAGCACAAACACATGAAATAGACACAAGCAAATATCACATTATTATGGACTCAATGCCTCGATGGATTATGATCAATGAAAGATGTTACTGAGTTGGATTATGGGAAATGGGCATTTTTATTACTGCTATGTCCACCAGGAGATTAGGTATTCGGTCATGTGTGTGCATCTCTGTGTCTGTCTGTCTTTCCACGGCTAATCTCACATACTGCTGGACCCATCAGCCTGGTATTTGTCTTTTTACTCATTTATGACTGTATGCTCAAGGACCTCACGTGGCGACAGTGATTCACACCTTTTGAAAACACATTTTATTGACTGTTCGTCTGCATAGGAAATGACAAACTGAGCCGAGCGCTGACTACAACGGAGCGCGTCTTCTCATGACGGCAGGAGGAGAAATATTCAAATACACCAAAGGGGAGACTCGTGGGTACCCATAGAACCCATTTTCATTCACATATCTGGAGGTCAGAGGTCAAGGGACCCCTTTGAAAATGGCCATGCCAGTTTCTCTTCGCCAAATTTTAGCCTAACTTTGGAGCGTTATTTAGCCTCCTTCCCGACAAGCTATAGCATGACATGGTCAAGCTTTAAAACTGAACCTGCTACAGCCTCTGAAAGACAAATCGGGTCTCAGGGGGTTACAATAAAAAGCACTACAAAATCCCAAATTTGAGTGCAATGTGATTTGGTAGCCACGGTTTCGTCAAGACGAAAACGAGTTCCAGTTAACTCACCAAACTATAATTCAAAAGACAAGGGGTTAAACTCAGGCAGCAGATCCCACATGAGAACTGAATGACAACTTAAGTCTCATTTCAAAGCTACTTTCACCTCCACGCTTACCTCGCTCGCCTCTGTGACTTCACTTATTTCAGCCGGAGATGAATCATAAAACACAGCTTTCGCCGGCAGTATTTTCTTCTCTTTCCGTATATCCTTTTTCTGCTACTTCCCAACTTTCTCCGTCCTTCTGTCTCCCAGTTTGCCTCTCTCTCTCTCTCTCCCCCTTTCTTGGCCCAACGTCCATGTGAATGGTGAACCCCGCCCTCTGTCATCACAGGGCCCATAAAATGCACGGCCAGCCGGCGGGTTGAGCGGCGTGGTGATAAACTCTTTGACAGAACATCTGTCCACGCTGAGCATATGCCATACAGCCCAAACTCAACTTCTATTCTCGTATATTCAACGTTATAAACAAATCATCTTGACCCGGTGTTGTGTTCTCACCCTCTCTCAGTACCCCCACTACACACACACACACACACACACACACACACACACACACACAAACACACACCACTGTTTATTTCACTTGTCAATGCAAATGTCTGCTTATCTTGTTGGAATGAGCAACAGTCTGAGCAGAGGGGTCACGGCCGACACAAAAACACACCGCAGGCGACAGAGGGTGTTCACACACACACCACTGATTTATGTGAATGTGGCCATAAAGAGATACAGCATGGCGCTACGAAGGATTTCCCCCAGTGCTCGCCAATATTTCTGTGTGTGTGTGTGAGTGTTGCAGTGAGTCAGCGTGTGTGTGTGTGCTCTTTTCTCTAAATGAGAAGCAGCTCTGGAGAGCTCTCTGGCTCAGTGGGGTTGGCTGGGCCTGGAGGGTTCAACCACACACTGAAAGAAAATAACAATCACACTGCTATCCGACTCAAAGGCTTCATTCACTTGTCCCGTTCTAGTGTTCGGTCCTGTCAATCAGTGCTGTGTGAAACACTCTATTTCAACACTAGAAGCATGTGTCTTGGCGTGCACAAACCCTGCTGAAAACTCCTGCTGTAATTGCAACTCTGAATGGCAGTTACAAGGTAGACATTAGGGGTGGGGGAAAAAAACGATTCACCTATGTATCGTGATTTTTTTTAATGCCAGAATTGATATATTTGCTTCATTTGAGTCTCTGTGGAGGTAGAAGGAAGTTGCCGCTTTTATTGTTGTAGTCTGAGTAACGTGACGTCATATCCATTCCGTATCCTTCGACCAAAACAAACCAGCCGGCCGCCGCGAACCGAAACGAAAAAGTAGAAAACGACCTGCGCCCTCACGTGTTAAATCCAGCGTGGTAAACACTACACCTCCAATAAAGTATGGAAACACTTTGGGTTTCACACATTGTCAGGAAAAGCAGAGCTAGACATCACGGCTAAAGCTGCATGCTAACTCTGTCACGGACAGGAAACGTTATCGTATGGCGGTAACGTGCGGTCGAGCCGGCTGCCACTCTCGTCTCCGTGGTCAAATGGGCCGACGCTACAACTGTAGAGCACCAATATACTGACATTTATGTTAAATGCATTCAAACGGCCCCGATGGAGCTGACCATGGATGGATAAAGAGAACGGAGCTGACGGGAGAGCTAGAGACCACCTTGGAAAAGTTAGAGGAAGTATACACGTGTGACTACGTCATGTTTTCAAAATAAGATGTTAACAAAGGGAACTGTATATACAAAATACATACATAGAAATGTGATTGATTGCATTATATTTGCCAGAAGTATAAAACATATCTCCCTTATAAATTAAAAAGAAAATACCACTAATTTGAGAAGGAAATGTCGTTGCTTAATAAATAATTCCTGACAATGACTGATATATTTGACTTCAGGACATCTCTGACTACATACACGCTGAAAATCAAACATTTTTACTGTGTTCATTTAGATATCTTTCAAAGTTAAAGTCCCTAGAAGTGTATGATTCAACTTTTTCTCATGGTCTAGTGTTAAAAAGTTAACAAAAATCGCAATAAATCGCAATATCGAATCGCAATACTTAAAAATCACAATACGTATCGAATCAGGAGATAGGTGAATCGTCCCAGCCCTGGCACAAACCCTGCTGAAAATTCCTGCTGTGATTGCAACCCTAAATGACAGTTACAAGGTAAACATGGCTCCCAATCACAGCTCAGTTCATGCAGATGAAA
>CAKALU010068134.1:20447-32358 GCA_916700995.1 Hozukius guyotensis
GAGCACCCATATACTGACATTTATGTTAAATGCATTCAAACGGCCCCGATGGAGCTGACCATGGATGGATAAAGAGAACGGAGCTGACGGGAGAGCTACAGACGGACTTGGAGAAGTTAGCGGAAGTATACACATGCCTGACAATGACTGATATATTTGACTTCAGGACATCTCTGACTACATACATGCTGAAAATCAAACATTTTTAATGTATTATTTTAGATATTTTCCAAAGTAAAAGTCCCTAGAAGTGTATGATTCAACTTTAGTTGAAGTTAACAAAAATCGCAATAAATCTCATTATCGAATCGCAATACTTAAAAATCACAAAACATATCAAATCGGGAGATAGGTGAATCGTCCCAACCCTGGCACAAACCCTGCTGAAAATTCCTGCTGTGATTGCAACTCTAAATGACAGTTACAAGGTAAACATGGCTCCCAATCACAGCTCAGTTCATGCAGATGAAAGGTTTTTATCTGACAGCAGCTACACGTGTTCAGTGGGGAGCCTGTTTGAAACACAAATCAAGTCATTCCTCCTCCTCCTCCTCCTCCCGTGTGACTGGGTGTGAAGGCTGTGGAGTTGCATCAGTGCAGATGATAGAAGGAGAAGGGAATGCATCTCTGTGTACGACCACGCAGCCTGCAGGTCTGAGGGAACAGTGGTGCTGAGAATAGGAGCAGCACTGATGTACAGTACTGTGTGTACGGGGTTTTGGGGTTTTGGGGTTTGTGGTTCCACTCCCTGAGTTTTGAGCCAGGACTGAAATATCTCAACAACTATTGGATGGATTGCTGTGACATTTAGTTCAGACATTCATGTTCCCCTCAGGATGAATTGAAAGAATCTTGGCGACCCCTTGAATGGTCCTCTAGCGCCATCGTCAGCTCGTGGTCGATAACTGCACAACTCACTGTGGATTAGGGCTGCACGATTATGGCCAAAATGATAATAACAATGATTTTGATCACTATTGAGATCACGATTATTTATCACAATTATTCACTGCTTTTAGGGACAAAATATTTTTATTGCACCTCCACATTTAAAAAACAGAGCACTGTTTTAACTTCCACAATGTGCTACATTCCCGCTAATGTACAAATTTTTGCATCAAAATAAGACTTAAAATAAGATTCTTCTTCACCTGAATTCAGTGCGTTTTTCATACAACAGAGAGCAGAAGGGCAAAAAGAGAAATATACTGTATACTCTTCTACTCTGGTCTGCAGCCGCAACACTTAGGAACGTTTTTCACAGGCTGCTGCTGCAAGATGAGCGCAAGGCGGCATGACAGCTCCTCAAAAGTGAAGCCAAAACATCTATATCGCCCCCTGGTGGCTGTGCTGTTAGTTAAGGAAGCACTTGATTTAATATGCAGCAGAGTTTTTCTATGAGCGAAACACGCATTTTAAAACGTCAATGCTGCAGTAGTCGATCATGTTCATTTAAATGTCGGAAGGCCAAAATCGTGATCGCGATTAATATTCGATTAATTGTGCAGCCCTACTGTGGATTATCCTTTACATGATGGATCACAGAGTGCTTCCATAAAAAGGATTACCTTGGAATGAGGATGTTAATAATAAACCGTTAACCGACATTAAGAATTGGGACCCGTTAATGCTATCGGTTAAACGGTTAAAAGACATATTAAAAATTAATTAAAAAGCTGAGCAAATCTCAGAGGAGTGGCTCGTCACTTTGAGGAGAAAAGCTGTTCCACCTTAACAGTCCACCTTAAGAGAGTCTGAACCGGTGTTGCAAGATACAGGAAGTTAGCTCAGGTCTTGAGCAAGCCCCCACACAGAGCGCCAGTTGTTGATGCCAATTTTCATAGTGGCCAAATGGTGGTACTACAACTTCCGTGTCCGTCACGTGATGCCATCGGGCCCAAAAATACTTTTTCCCATAGACTTACATTGGGAAAGAGACATCTGTAATTTTGAGGTGAATCAACTTCCCAGTATGAACACTTGAATAGCCCTTATTTAAATCATTAGGTTCATAAATCAAAAGTTATAAAATGCATTAATAGCCGAATCCAGAGTTAATTCCCTTCCTCTGTTCATGTGAATGAGACCCAGACCGAGGCTGGAGCGAGGGCTGGGAGGCGAAGTTAGCAAGCCGTGACGACAGCGTGACGGCTGTGACCCGTGACCGAGCCATGTGACCGAGACCAAGCCATGCGACTCGGAAGTCGAGCCATTTTGGCTTCATGCGCCGCTGAGCAAACAACTCCTCAGCTCAAGACCATGGATGTATTAAGAGAACTGGATGCAGCGTTGGAGGCGGGCTCCCGTTCATTCCTATGAAAGTTCAGCTCAGTGGTGCATGACAGTTGATGGAAAAGCGCCTAATTTGGATATCTTTCTTGCGACATTTCAAAAGTTTGCTTTCAATTTGCTCAATTGAATGGAAACATGACCACAACTCCAACAGACTGTTGGCCTTTCAACAAAGGTCTAAGCTGTCACAGCTAAACGCTCTTTCCCACTGATTTTGGATCAGGATCAATTTAATGTCCTGGCTTAAGTTGAGGCTGTCAACAGTAACACGACGCACTGGAGAAATATGCATAGCATATTTCAGACGACCTACATCAAAGACGACTCATGAACTGTACTGGGTATACACATGAACGCATCCAGTTATCGGAAAAGCGTGGGTTTGAGACAAAACGACTGCAACAAGTGACTCACAAAGACGACAATAAGTCCACATGTCAGATGAAAACATTCAGCCCCTAAATCAATTCACAAACACAAAGATGACTCTGACATTTTCTGTGTCAAACCTTCACAAAGAGTAATACTGGACTGATCTTTTGATAAACAGGAGAAAGCCTCCAGAAGCCGCTCCGTCCCGTTATGTCAAAAAATGGCTGACAGTACAATTCTCTAGCTCTAATGCAAGTCTAATCATTTCAGCTTTGGCTCCAACTTCTACATCAAACCTCTTCCTCTTCCAAGACGGAGAAATCTTGAAACTGAGCCAGTGGGAGATTTCCAAACATCAAAGCGGAGCTGGAGGTTTTTTTTTCGTTTTTTTTTACCCCCCCGACTGAAATAACAGGAGTTTTTCACAGGAAGAAATCTATATATGTTGGCCTGTAAACAGTCTGCTATGAGACGCCTCATCAAGCGGAATCAATCGTAATTACACTATCAAAGGAAAAGATCAGAGGTATTTCAGCTGTATCACTGTGATGGAATATAACTTAACCCCCGACTCTACAGACAAACACCTGAAGAAATAGAGATAGAGATCAGCTAATAATAATCCAGTCTCGCTGTGGGGGGTGCCGACCTAAAGGGCACTAACAAAACAGTGGAACCTGGGTCGACAGGAGCAGCAAGGCGATGGATGTTCTTGCATCTTGTGACGTGTTTGTTAACATTGTCAGAAATGGCGGAGGCCTTGGAAGATCATTTTTGGTGCATAATAAGTTAATATATTGTAATTTTAGTCGTATACTATTTTTTCTTTATAAGTCTGAGGAAAATGTTGATATTCCCAACGACCTCATCTTTCTCCTCTGTCATTATACCTTTGCATTTCCTGCCTCATGTTACCCACTTGCTAGCTTGCTAAATCGTTAGCCTCTGTGGCTTCTAGATGCCGACAGTAACGTAAATATTGGCATTGCTTAGCAACGGTGTTCTCACGACTTAACCATTTGAACGCCAAGCATATCGTGTACACGACTTCCCATGTTGTAAACACACAAGTTTCATTTGAAGGCACCAATAGCAACGGTCTGCTATAAAGAAAATAACAGACCGTAGAACGCCGTGATTGACCAGCCAGAATTGTGTATTCAACAAACCGTGTAATAAAATGCAACATCACCTGGCAATGCACTGTGTTGGCCAGTCAAAGTCATGCCCCACCACACAGACCCTTGCTGGGTTTGTTTTTAACAAACAAAATGGTTATTCTTTTCAATCTGAATGCCAGCTTTTGGCCTGTGAATGAAAAATGTCCTTGTTTCCAGTTCACAACCTCTACTTCTTCTTCTACTATGTTTACTAGCCATGCACGCCTATAGCGCCAACTTCTGACCAAGCTTCGCTGAGTTTATTTTTATGGCTCCAAACCAGTTGATGGAAATACCTACGCCCAATTCCCATTTCTTCTTTTTGAGACATTTCAAAAGTTTGTTTAAAATTCGCTTGACAATTAAATGGAAACACGGCTAGTGCCATCACCAGAGCCATGCCGGTAGCTGACTAAAAACAACAAAAAAAATAATCCTACCGAGCATTTGATGTCAGAGTTCAGTACACAGTACTACAGTTAAGTACTCAGTCACTATAATGTGTAGCTTTTGTATCAGGTTGATGAGACATTTGGTGCCTTCAAAACGAAACAACATGGGAAGTCGTGTACGCGATATGCTTGGCGTTCAAGTGGTTAAGTCGTGAAGAACACTGCTGCTACGCAACGGCAATATTAACGTTACTGATGGCGTCTAGAAGCCAGAGGCTAACAATTTAGCAAGCTAGCAAGTGGGTAACATGATGCAGTAAATGCAAAGGAATGACATGAAAAAGATGAGGTTGTTGGGATTCACTTTTCCTTAGACATATTATAAAATTATGAAGAAAAACAGTATATGACTAAAATTACAATATATTAACTTATTATGCACCGAAAAATGAACATGAGGGGGGCGTTCATATGGACTCATCTCGTAAACACAGTAAACCTCATTTAAAGGCACCAATTGGTTTCAATGTGTGATGGCCTCTCTCTCTCTTGATCAATAGCAACCACGGCCTGTATGGTAACCAAGGGATGGTAACCATACCAAGCAACAACATAATGGAGAGTATGTGGAGTCACTAAGCTATCACTGCCAAGTACTATTACAGCAATCAGTCACGTGATCTGTTATTTACCCAGCGCATACCTACCTACTACTGCAGCAAAGTCTGCTTGTTAGCAGGTAATTAAAGACTTTTGAAGGTTTCTTACTTGAAGTTGCTCTTTACAACCTTATTAACTGTGAGACTCGACATGGTTAAATTCAAAGCTGGAGTTTGGATGATTCATCGACCACAGACACTTTGGTACCTGGTGTCTGCATACTTTGCTGGATAAAACAGTTCTATCTAATAGCTCTATCTCACACACGTCTGTGCAAAAAAAATATACAAAAAAAGAGAATTTCATCTCCCATGGGGCCCCAGGTGCAGCGAAAGGCTCCAACGTAGCACAAATTATACATTCCTGAAGCATGACACGCACACACACACACACACACACACACACACACACACACACACACACACACACTATGTGGTTCCTCACAGCATACGCCCTTCATGCCAATAGAAACACACACAAACGCAAACATAAACTGTACTATGCTACATGATTTGATTTGATTTTATCATTATTGTGTCATGCATAAATAACATGGCCAGCCCAAACGGGCTTACACTACACCATTATTTAGAAAATAAAGAAAAGACGAAGGCAGATACCAGAGTAGCAGTATAAATTACAAATAATACCAGACAAATAAACCATCCTGACATTTTTTTCCAAGCTTGAGAAACAAAACTTATAAGCATTAAAGGTCCCATATCGTGCTCATTTTCAGGTTCATACTTGTAATTTGTGTTTCTACTAGAACATGTTTACATGCTGTAATGTTAAAAAAAACTCCTTTATTTTCCTCATACTGTCGGCCTGAATATGCCTGTATTTACCCTCTGTTTTAAACGCTCCGTTTTAGCGCATTTCGATGGAATTGCAACAGAATTGCGTTGCTAGGCAACAGCTTGGGTCCATGTGTACTTCCTGTCAGCTGATGACATTCAAATACACTGCAACCAGGAAATAAACTGGGACACATTTAGAATGTTTACGTTTAAAACTGTGTAAAGGGTCTAAATATTGTAGATTTGTGACATCACAAATGGACAGAAAACCTGACAGCTTGTTTCAAATGCAGAGTTTCTGAATACGGGCTGTGTGTATTTCCCTGTGGATTGAGCGTTTCGATACTTTCACAGTATTTATTTAGTACTTAAGCCTGCTTTATAATAAAAAAAAAAACATGAAAATCTCACTTTTTTTATAAAATGGGACCTTTAAAATTAATTAGCCGTTCCATTTTGTCATCATCCGAGCACCAAAACATTTCTGGACTTTGAACAGACATTTAATTTATAACATGTATTATGAACAACACAAAAGAAAATGTGATTAATTTTCAACTTCTACTAACTCGCATTCTTCGCACAACCTGTTGTCCTCCTGGATGTTTTTAAATCTACTGACTTCAAGGGCCAGAGGAAGGATTCCTGTTCTGAACTGTGCAACTCAAGACCTTTGACTCCTTGATAAGTTTGCTAGAACATAAGATTCAGCGCCATAATTGTGCTTAATTTGAATATATGTTCGTAATTTTGGTTTTAACAATATATCTTTCTACCATTTTTCTTCAGATCTAGCAAGTTCTTCTAATTGTTTTCATTCATGCTGCATGATAAAGTATTACTATACATATTTTGTAATTCAGCTTCCTCAAAAATAGCATGAAGTTCTGTAGCACCGTGGAGCATTGTGTGATTTACTCCAAAGAAAAACCTTCTTATTGATCCTGTATTCTGACATATAAAACCCATCCCATATCACCCTGAACAGCCAAAGCAGGAGCAAACTTATGAACACCTAAAAACCAGCGTGCAGCTCTGTTCTGTATAGAGTCTGCTATTCTACATTCTTTGCTACAAATGCTACAAAGCTAATCTACTAACTCAAAGTGAGTTTGTGCTTCAAGGACGGAGTCAAAACTGTGTGACTGCAACTTTTTTGTATTTATACATGAGAGGCAGAGAAAGCCTCAGAGAGTGAGTGTGTCAGAGTGTCCAGCTCAGCACAGGCTGCTGGTGCAGTATCACATTGCCATCATTTATTCAACAGGACCAGAGAGGAGTGAGGAGAGGATGAATGGAGGTGATATCATGTCAGGTGATGGAGGAAGAGGAGGAGGAGGAGGATAGATGAGAGCCTAAAGACAGGGAGACACTTTCCACTACACTTTCTTCACAGTTTGGTATGTGAGCCTCCTGGATTGGATGCTTTCAACAGACATATTTACACCCCAAATCACCACAACATTTGACGTGAAGTGTCCCAAACAAGAAGAGGATGAAGAGGAGAAACCCTCTTAATGAATAGGGGAGTTACGGTACCAGAAATTTAGTAGTCGATGCCAATACCAGTGATATTCCACGATTCACTTACTACCTTTTCAAGTGCATCTCATTGGCTGTATTCAAAACCTCATACTATACTAGTAGTACGTACTGATTTTGCCAAAATGTAGCATGTAGTATGCGAACAAAAGCAAAATCTACAGTATGCCAATAATATCCAAATGTCGTTCTGATTTGGAAAAAATCTCCAGTATGCATCGGACCAGTCTACCTCGCCTACTGTATCCCACAATGCAAAGCGCTGGAACGGTACAGGCTACGGTTACAACAACAACAACAGCAGCCAAAAACGGCTTGTTTTTACGTTTTTTGTAGCTATTTCATCACTAAACTCACCTCTGAGAATTGTTGAGGCGAGAAATCAACTGTGTAGATTTAGAATATTGACATTTTTATGATATTAGATGGCGAATCGAACATTTGCTCCAACGTTTTCTGAGTTAAGAAGCTCCACAAACTGCCGTGACAGTTTACTCTTTTTAGGGATATCAGTCCACTGTTCTGTGTTTATATATATTAAATAAATATATTTTTGTTTTATATTTCCCGTCTTCCCTCGTTGATGATCCTGTTCGTCTCACTTCACTATGAGCTGTTAGAATAAATAGTTTAAACCTGCAGTATCTTATAAAGTCAACTAAAATAACATAAACTACTAAATCAAAGTTGTATTTTTCGGTAATATTGTAATAGTGGTACGAGTTAGTTTTTGTCCAGTGCTTTAAGAGCTGGTTTAAAGGCTAAATTCTGGTCTAGCATACTGCTAAATACATTGCTTTAACTGTTTTATACTGCATACTACTGAGGAACGCAGTATGTAGTCGGCGGTTTCGAATACAGCCTTGGTCTACACCAGAGAACAGAGTTTGCTGAGTGTTGCTGATGGTACAGGAACAGCTCAAATTAGCACCTCAATCAAAACCTTTGTAGAACAGCATATACTGTATTATAATGGCCACACTTTAACTATATTTTTGAGTCATACACAATAATTTATCTGAAGTCACTATGACCTTCATCGTCATCATTATTATGTGAGCTTATCGAAGCATTTTCAACACGCCTCAGACGTTGAGAACGCAGAGCTAAAAAAAGGTGCATTACTGCAGGCTACAGCAGCTTCAAAGCTAAGAGAGGTTTGCATAATGTGTACAATTAGGTAAATAGACGGAGGACTTCTTCTTCTTCTTCTGCGCTACAGAAACTGCTGAGGTGGGGATGATGAAATTCCAGGATAGAGATAGAAATAGATATCAAGGCAAGAAAAAGAGATGATTACACCTTCACAATAAAACTTCACATCTTCCACATTCACTGCCAGAATGGCAAAGGTATACTACTGGCGAGTCTATGGCTATATTCGCTAGCTCAAGGCAGTTTGTGGAGCTTCTAAACTCAGAAAACGGTGGAGCAAATGTTTGATTCGCCATCTAATATCGTAAAACTGTCAATATTGTAAATCTATACAGTTGATTTCTTGCCTCAAACATTTTCAGAAGTGAATTTAGAGATGAAATAGCTACGAAAAATTATAAAAACAAGCTGCCGTTGTGACCGTAGCCTGTACCGTTCCAGTGCTTTGCATTGTGGGATACAGTCGGCGAGGTAGACTGGTCCGATGCATACCGGAGATTTTTTCCGTTTGCTTTAAAAACGGCACTAAAAGATGGTCTTGCAGATAAAACACTATGAGCATGTGACTGTAGCGTAGTGTCGGTGTCTGTGGATGAGACTAACAGCTGTCTTTGGATATGTAACTGTAAGGCCTCTGGTCTAATACCGTCTGAAATGACCAGGAATCTGTCTGGCTCTAATCTTTTCCCACAAGGAAGCAGAGTTCACAGCCTGTGTGACACAAAGCTCAGTGTGGGCCCCCGAGGCACAGAGGGATAGAAGGGGTTAACGGGCCCTAATGGGGATCAGACCACTTTTTAAATGCAAGCAAATCAGCCAAACAAGCTTACAGCGCAACACACAGACACATGGGAGCTTATCCAGCGACTTAAAGAACTTCAAAAAGGGGGAATATGGGTGTGTAAAGCACTAATGACTAATCCCTACACACACTCACACATTTACTGCACACTGCTGTGACCTTCTACTCCTACAACCAGGAAATAATGGACAATAGAGACAAAATGAACATCATTATTGTCTTGACAACATCAACTGAAGCAATCAATCACTGGTCTGGTATTTTGAGGAGAAATTTTCCTCTACAACATATTTTGTTGATGTAAAATAGCTGTATATGAATGAAATTAGTAGGAGGTTGCTTAACCCCCGAGACCCGCGGGATCGTGGACGATCCCGACTGACTTTACTGTCTTTCAGAGCGTCTAGTAGGTTCAGTTTTAGGGCTAGAGTGAAGATACATATCTTATGAAACTAGAAAACCTAAGGAATCCATTGGTACCAACCATGTTATTCTAGCTTGTTGGGAAGGAGGCTAAATAACGCTCCAAAGTTGGGCTAAATTTTAGCGAGGAAAAACTGTCATGGCCATTTTCAAAGGGGTCCCTTGACCTCTGACCTCCAGATGTGTGAATGTAAATGGGTTCTATGGGTACCCACGAGTCTCCCCTTTACAGACATGCCCACTTTATGATAATCACATGCAGTTTGGGGCAAGTCATAGTCAAGTCAGCACACTGACACACTGACAGCTGTTGTTGCCTGTTGGGCTGCAGTTTGCCATGTTATGATTGGAGCATATTGTTATATGCTAAATGCAGTACCTGTGAGGGTTTCTGGACAATATCTGTCATTGTTTTGTGTTGTTAATTGATTTCCAATAATAAATATATACATACATTTGCATAAAGCAGCATATTTGCCCACTCCCATGTTGATAAGAGTATTAAATACTTGACAAATCTCCCTTTAAGGTACATTTTGAACAGATAAAAAAATGGACGATCTATGGACGATCATGCGATTCATCGCAATTAAATGTTTGATTGACAGCCCAAATTTTTACACACAATATATGTCTCATTAAAAAAAGAAATCACCTGTTTAACATCATTTGCCGACAAGAATCTGTGTGGAAAGCTGCCAACAGAGGAATTTACAGTGAGTTGAGAGTGATATAAATTTATGTTAAGGGGTGTAAACACATAAAGCCCGCTGTCATGCTGAGTGTGCAGATGAGTTTGTAAGGGCCCTCTTAAGAGCCATTAATTACACGCTGCTTTAAGGTTAATTAAGCGTTGAGGCAGGTGAGGTAGAGAGGTCAGGCCTAGAGTCGTACATCACAGGAAACACTGTTAACATTCACATCACATTCACGCTGTCACACACAGTCATGATGATTCAAGCTGGATTGTAATCACGCCTCCACTCTCAGTCCTGTGTTTTTTACAGTTTACAGTCACACTTTACGGTTGAAGCAGCTGTACAGACGCAGACGGGGTGAAAACTCGTGGTGCGTTGGTTAAAGCCAGAGAGACTGAGATAAGAATACACTTTAAAGACGTGTTATGGGAGCAGAAATGGATTAGAGAACCTGATATGACCGAGAGGCAGATCTCCATGGTGTTGTCTGAGTAGCAGCAGAAGCAATTGAGCATTAAAGCTGAGTAAATCTGTCTGTGACCCCGGGTGGGGGGCAGGAGGCGGGCCCACACCCACACACACACCACTGTGTGTATCGCTACATAAGGCCACGGGCATGGGTACAGATATAAACTATTCATTGCTGGTGGAGAAGGAGCGACAACGAGAGGCTCCAACTCAGATGCTATGGATGATCAAAGTGCAGACAGGGAGAGACCGACTGAGCCAGTGAAGAAAAGAGCTTTAAAACGATTCTAAAGCTAACTGGAAGCCAACGGAGTTGTCTATGTAAGCATCGGTGCAATGCATTCTGGTAGAGTGGCGGTGCGATTCGAGAGACGGACCGTCACGTTGGCCGCTCCTCATTTGCATAAAGTTGAAGTCTAGGCTGCTTTCTGCAAATCACGGGCGTCCGACGCGACTCGAAACTGTTAATCTAAACTTTGTCGATCCAAAATAAAGACTCAGATTCAGAAGCTGCATGGATTATTTCTCGCATAAAATGTTTTCAGAAACACATTTCGGTGAACTATTTTCATGAAATAAGAGGAGAAAGTTTCCAAACAAGCCGCCATGTTGTTTCCGGTTCGAAAGGTGAGAGCAGCAGCCCACGAGGGAAAACGTTCGTCCAATCAGGTGTCTTGTGTCTACAGTGGCAGCCCATCAAGCGTCCAATGCTGGGAATCCGTAAAAAAACACCTCTGTGGACCCGTACCATCAGTTGCAACCTCACCCACAAAATGTTGATGCATAAAACTCTTGTAATATTTTGCAATATTTTTGGCACAACGTTGAATATCAGCTTCAAACATCAGCAAATACAACATAGTTAGGGTATAAACCAGAACTAGGCCTAAATAACAGGAGGGTGGTGGTTAACCCCCAACTGTCAGTGACTCCACCCAGCACGGCCATCTGCTGCTCCTATTCTCTACATCTGGAAGACAGATCACCTAGAGGCCACCAGAAGCAGCCGATGATGTCATCCGGTGGTTCCACTCAAACAGGAAGGCTGCGTGTGTGTGTGTGTGTGTGTGTGTGTGTGTTCATATGCATATGTGTTTATTACGAGTGTGTTATGGGATAAGTTATGGCTTCTTCCTAGTTAAGGAGC
>CAKALU010068135.1:0-32418 GCA_916700995.1 Hozukius guyotensis
GGTGATCAAAAACACCTTTAAGTTCAATTGCTGCCTTTCCCTGGCTGATCATGGTTTAGGACATAATGCTATAATGATTCCTATGAATATGGTAATTATTACATGTCGTTCTTGTTCGGACAGTATACTTCTTTATATTGTCGTGTTAATCATTTTGTGTTATTAAAACTTTTTCTAAAATCTACGCTGGTTGTGAACAGGGACATTATGGCTAAATGTGTCTAAGAAAGAAAGCACATATTATCTCTAGAAAATACATCTTTACTTGTCTTTAGAGAGCGAGGAGAGTACCGTATTCATATTATGGCGAGCTTCTATGATAACATCATGCTCATTATTTGTACGCATTTTAGTGTCAGAGGTACTAAGTTTGATACAAAACTGAAAAGAAGGGCTCCGAGTGCTTAGTGGAAATAGAAAGATTTCCTTCTCAGTCTCCGTTTATGCTACATTCTAGTTTAGTTCCCTTTTTTCAATTCCCAGAAAAAAGAGGATGTTTTCTCCGGGCGGCTACAAGAAGCTGTCTTCGACCTCGGGCGTCCCGGAGGAGCCGAGCAGAGCGTCTCTCTCGCTGGTCTCCTCCAGCCTGTCCTCTTCTGGGAGAGTGTCGGCATCGTCCTGCGACATGGAGTCCGTCTCCTCCTCCTCCAGAGCCAGAGAGCTGAGGGGTGGGACGACACAAAACAAAACACAACTTCACATTGTGCACTCGGTCACACAGGAGTCTTAGAGAGACACACACCCGCAGTCTGTGTTTATTCACTTTAATAATAAAGTCTGACATCTTTCCTCATTTCTCACTTCTTCCTTCCAGCAACCGCAAGTCACAACTCAAAAAATTTAATTACTCAGAACATTTAAATGCTTTGTATAACTTCAGAGTAATAAAAGTATTTCCGAATTTCATGAGAAATGTTGTGTACTCCCTGTGTACTCATACACGTGTACTAAACTTCTGGTTAGAAGACTTTATATAAGCTGGTCGACTAGAAATGAAACTTTGAGAGGCCATAAATAGGGATGCATCTTTTGATCATCATCATCAAATAATTATTTTTCAATCTACTAATTAATTAATTGCTACATCTCAGTTTTAAGACAATTATTAGGATGACTGTTGAATAATCCTGTTATTGATTGTAGGGATGCACCGATCCAACTTTTTCAGTCCCAGTCCAGATACCGATACCGATCCGATACCAGTGTTTAATTAATAAACTTAACTGTGTGGAAGTGACTGAGATCATTCTTTTATGTGTAAGGAAACATCAGGCTTGACTTAAACTTTATTTTCTTAACTTTGTAAAAACAAAGTGTAACAAATAAATACACAGATATAAATTTATTGAGTTGTTATTATTAGAATAATAAATCGTGCACCAGCAACTTGGTAAAAAATCTTCAAAATGAAGAGGAATTACAATTCAAGGTCGGGGTATATAATGTATATAAAATATATCAACATAGAATTGAATTGAATAGATTGTCATTGTGGGCTGCACAGTAGAGGGTCGCAGGTTCAAACCCGGCTTGGGGGCCCTTCTGTGTAGAGTTTGCATGTTCTCTCCCGTGTTAGCGTGGGTTCTCTCCGGGTTCTCCGGTTTCCTCCCACAGTCCAAAGACATGCAGGTTCATTGTTGACTCTAAATGTCCCGTAGGTGTGAATGTGAGAGTGAATGGTTGTCTGTCTCTATGTGTCAGTCCTGTGATAGTCTGGAGACATGTCCAGGGTGTACTCAACCTTCACCCAATGTCAGCTAGGATCAGCTCCAGCACCCCCCCCCGACCCCGAATGGGATAATCAGTTACGGAAAATGGATCGATGTAGATTGTCATTGTTGATACCCGATCCAGCTGTTTTGTGAACTGCACTAAAGAGACTGTTCCTCTAATAATATTTTTAATTTTTAAATTAACAATTTATTCAATTCTATTTTTAGCGTACTTTTAGCTTATTTATTAGTGCTCTTAATTATTAGTTAATTACTTTATAGTTTTCACCAATTGTTTTGCACTGAATTTCTGAGTGGTGGATGTAAGAAACACAATTTTAGCATAAAAATGACAAATAAAGGAATCTTGAATCTTAAGTCAGTATCGGCCCCGTATCTGATCTGATATCGGTGCATCCCAAATTGATTGAACCATGTAGTGAATATTTCTTATTTTATTTTTAAGATGCTGCCTGATGTGTCCAACACTGCTCCTCTATCGCTCAAGCGGTCCAAACACCTCAAACCAAAACCACAATGTTTAAACTAAAATCTATGATCCAAAAATGTAAAACAAAATGATCGCCCCACTGCCAAGATTGAAAACACAGGGTTGGAATCTGCTAATACTCCCTAAACTGACTTCTACTAAACAACAACTAAATCCTCTTCTAAAACTCTGATTACATATGTAAATAAATCTGTTTTTTTGTGTAGTTAAACATTTATTTGGCCAACTTTTGCTCGGCTGCATGTTTATATCTGCCTCCATAATGCAGCTATTGTCTCAGCTCAACATCTGGATGAGTGGGTGTGTGGTGGAAAAAAAAAAAACTGCTCTTGTAAAGCAAATACATCCTCAACTGTCTTGTAACGCCAGCATTTGGCAAACATGTGCAGCAGCTCTGTACCTTGCAGGGCTTTCTGACGGCACGTCAGTGAAAACGTCCTCCGGCTTGGGGTCTGGGATGGGAATGATGTATTCGTTGTATGAAGTTATGACTTCCTGCGTGTCTGCCTCCTGTCCGAACTCTGAGGGGCTCGGGCTCTGGCTGTAGGGGTCCGGGGGGACGTAGAGGGGGGGTGGTGGGGAGCCGAACGCCGGGTTGGCGATGGGAAAGGGCGAGGACAGTCTGGGTTTGGTGCGGGCGACTGCCGGGTGGTCACTCTTCAGGAAGTTGTCGTTGACTTGGCTGTATTTCTGTTGCCAAGGGGACAATAGTTGGTGAGGAATTCATCAGCAGATTGTGTGCTTGAGGTTAAAGATATGGAACATTGAGCAGCAAAGATTTGACATCACAGCTGATAAAAACTTTCTACTTTAAGAATCAGTGAGGAATCAAACTGTGAACTGAAGTTATTCTGCAAGTCTCCTCTAACCAGCCACTAGGGGGCAGATAGGCTGACTCTGAGTGATCGAGTGGATGGATGAATTGGTAGATAAACTCACCCAAATATGTGGAATAGAGTCCGAGCACATAGTTATATAATAATACATAAATAAAGTACCTTTTTATAGCTGTCTGCCAGCATGTTCCCAACACTGTGGACCAGGAAGGAGAACTCAGGCCTTTTCTCAAACATCTCATCCCAGCACTTCTTCATGATGTCATAACTGCAACAAAAATACAATTCATTTCATGTTCATGTCTGAGTTACTGGAGAGGTGACGTTAGTGGGAAGGTTACACTCACACTTCATCAGAGGCGTGGGCAGGTTTGGCCATGCGGTAGCCTCTCTTCAGAGCGCTGTAGAACAACTCGTTCATGGGCAGATCAGGGTAAGGGGTTCCTCCTGCAGAAGGCATTTCACAAGTTAATGCACATAGACTAGACGTCTATCTTGAATCATAAATCTAAAGTCATGCACATTTAAGATCACACCAAACTGATTGTTGTTGTTCTGACCCAGAAAAATGGTTCTAAAAGGTCCAGTGAAAGTCAGATTAAGACGGGGAAGCACAGAGAATCTTTGGTTATCTCTTACAGAGGCTGGATTGTGAGTTGTTGTTTTTTTCACCACTTGGGCTTAAGCTTAAGAACGAAATAAATTGTGTCCTTTGTTTTCATGGTAGGTCCCAAAAAACCGTGGCAAGAAGGGGGGTTTTAAAAAAAAAAAAAAAGAGGAAATGCTGATTTCAAAGCTTGACTGTGCCTAATGAGGTTGAGAGACGTCGTACGGATCTTCGAACAAACTGGTATGGTCTTTCAATCAGACGTGGAATTTGAAATTTGCTTTGCATTCATTGTCATTTCAGACACCTTGAAACACATCATTTACAGTTTACCAGAAGAATGAAGGGGGGAGTCCGGGGATGTCTGTGTGACTTCAAGACGGGTTCAAAACTGTACAATGTGATATATATTAATATATATATAAGCAATTAAAGAAGATTAATCCCTCTAATGTGTAAACCAGTTCGGGTTATTGGCTTTTTTTTTTGCGTGTTAATGTGCGTAAATAATTTATGTTTTTTTTTTTACTGACCAAGTGTGAAAATCTCCCAAAGAAGAATGCCATATGACCACACGTCGCTCAGGGTGGTGTACAAATTATGGAAAATACTTTCTGGTGCCATCCACTTCAGGGGCAGGAAGGTCTGAATAAAAGAAATGAGACATTCAACATTACATATTAGATATTAGATTTAAAGAGTCCAGTTTGCACTTATATTTGCTACCACTGCGGCCCCACTAATGATCTTATTTGCAGTGTGATATTTAGCTAAATTACATTACATTCATTTCGCTTTTGTCGCTGTCAAACTTTATAGGAACAATATTGTTTTTTTTATCCTTTCTGATTTGATACTTACGCTGCCTTTAGAGATGTAGTTGGAATCATGCATGATGTCTCTGGCCAGGCCGAAGTCACAGATCTTCACCAGTTTGCCCTCGCAGATCAACACGTTCCTGGCAGCGAGGTCACGATGGACGCACTGTGGTGGAATAAAATTCTATTAAAATAGTTGCTTTCACATTTCAGTCTTTTGTACAGATTAAACAAACAAGATATAAAAGTGTTAATTAGTGAGTTGTGGAGGTGCTAGGTGGCTTTTTGTTGTCTTCAGACAGAGCTATGCTAGCTGTTTCCCCTTGTTTCTAGTCTTTATGCTAAACCAGGGGTCTGCAACCTGCAGCTCCGGAGCCACATGTGTCTCTTCAGCTCCTCTCCAGGGGCTCCCTGTTGTTTTTTAAAAATGGAAATGAATAACTGTTTTTTGTTTACATTTTAAATTGTATTTATCATTGTTGTAGGTCTATGGTACGACGGTACGACGGAGTATAAAGGCCACATTGAGTAAAAAAATAAATCTGAGATTTCGAGAATAAAGTCAAAATATTATAAAGTAGTAATTTTACGTGTTATTTTCTTTTTTTCTCATAAAGATATGACTTTATTCTCGTTATATTATGACTTTTTTTCTCGTAAAGTTATGACTTTATTCTCGTAATATTACAACTTTTTTTCTCGTTAAGTTATGACTTTATTCTCGTAATATTACAACTTTTTTTCTCGTTAAGTTATGACTTTATTCTCATAATATTCTGACTTTTTTCTGGAAATCTCAGATGTTTTTTCCCTCAATTTGGCCCTAATACTCCGTAGTACATTGTCTCTTTGGCCCTCACTGCATTAAACTTATATTCTATATACTTAGACTATAAACTGTGTTACCTTCATCACAATGCTCAAATGTTTTGCGGCTCCAGACAGATCTTTTTTTGTTTTTGCCTAAAATGTCTCTTTTGATAGTAAAGGTCGCTGACCCCTGACCTAAACTAAACTAAGAGATTTCCCAAAATGTGGAACTATCCCTTTAAATGTAAACAAACACACAGAATCCAGTGAATATCAGTAGCTTCATATCATGCAACATTATTTTTTAATATCCTACGTTCTTGGAGGCGAGGAACTCCATCCCCTTTGCCACTTGGTAGCTGAAGCCCAACAGATCTTCGTAGGTGAGAGCGGAGGAGTCGCTGATGGCCAGGTCCAATCTGCCACCGCCACCTGAACACACGATGACAAGGTGAGATGACCAAACAATGAGAAGACGAAGAAGAAGAGGAAAGGAAGAAGAAGAAGGTGGGGAGCATCTCATGAATGAAGACATTGTGTTGTTGTTGTTGGGGGAACTCCAACAGATGTCCTGTGACTGCATGGGCTGAAATTAAGCTCATGCCCTTCATATGTTGTGACATTTGTGAGTGCTTTTTGATCAAAGAGCGGAGAGAATGCGAACTGATGTATTGATTTAAGAGGCGAAAACAATTCATGTGTTCATGAGATGCATTATTGGTTGGCCTCGCATCATACTGCACTACAAGTGTTTATCATCCTTCCTTGTTTCCTGTGTGCTGAATTCTCCACACAACCGAAGTCTACAGATTCATATCAACACGGACACACACAAATCAAACCTTGTTCCTGGTAGACGTCGTGCTGGTAGGGAGACTCGTACGGAGACGACTGGATGTCGGCGTACTTGATGGCGTCCATCTGCTCCTGCATGGGCATGTAGATGGTGGGCTCGTCTTTACTCATGTCCATGTATCCTCCATCACTCTCACTGCCGAAGGACACGTAGCTGGAGGGATACACCATATGAATCCATATTTATTCACGAAGACATCTGTTTCTATCTCTATACATTGGTTTGTGTGTTCTTCTTCTCACCCTTTTCTCTGGCTGAGCGGAGTGCTTCCTCCAGAGATGAGGCAGCCGTCGTCCTGGTTCTTCTCAGCGTAGCTCTGCAGGAGGCTGTGCTTGTTCCTGTGCAGGTAGTCCACCAGGTCGCCATAGCGACAGTACTCGGTCACCAGATACAGAGGGCCTGATTGGTGGAAGGAGAGAAATCAAAATAAAAACATTAATTTCACTATTGGCACGGCACATTTACTTTTCATACAAGCAAAAAAATATACACTAAAAAAGCACATATTAATCTACATGAAGTTAGTTAAATATTTATGAAAGCCTTTACAGTAATATGAAGTTAAAAAAGGGGGTTATTTAAATTAGATTAGATTTATTGTCATTGCACATAGTACAAGTACAAGTACAACAAAATGCACAAACTAGTAAAGTGCTGATTAAGACAATATATAACAAATGTGTATTTTGATAAGGATAATTATATCAGTAATTAATTTATATTTCTGTATGACAGAGATAAAAGGTAATAAATATAGTTAGACAGATTTAATTAGAGTATATGTATGACTCAATAAGGAAGCTGGTTTATTATTAATGAATGACTTATGGAGAAGGGGTGGGATTAAATACGTTTGTACTTCTTCTCACTCCTTTTCAAATATGTAAATCAAAGCATCAAGTGTTTGACAATTTATTTTTCTTATGCTTTTCATTGTATGTAAATACTACTTCTTTCTGGCTGTCCCCTTGTTGGTATGATCATTCTCTTTTTCTTTATTTTTCATTGTATTCTAAATGTTCGAAATAAATTTTGAAATGAAATGAAATATACAAATAAAGATATATATATGCAGTGTATGTACAGTATATATACATATATATAGGTTGTAGTTAAGGTGCAAAGAATCGACATGTGATATATTATTAAAGAATAAGAGCTTATCTATAAGTTGCACGCTGATAAAAAACAAATGTGTATAACAGTATTATAAAGAATAAAATGGTATATAAAGGTGGAGTTATATTTATATCTATATACACAGAGAGGTTATGTACATAGAGCTATATGAATATGGGACTAAGTGAAAATATATAATTTTTATATATACAGGTGGAATCATAATATTATAACATTATATATATATATACAGGAGAGGTTATAGGGACTAAATGAATACTATACAGGATGAACATTACATATGAGACATTTTATTTAATTAATTTTATACATAAGTCACCTAAATAATATTGTATAGGCCTAAGTTATGGTATTCAATTATATTTCTGACATGTTCATATATAAATGATATGTGATAATAAAACTCGCTATTTGTGAATTATTAAACAATATATATTTGAAGTAAACATTGTGTTTGTTGCTATTAAATCTATCACTGACTTTTACATAACTGTGGTTAATAAATAAACAGGTGATAAATGGTTGAGATCATGCATAGGTGTGCATGATAAGAGCAGCCATTGATCATTTTGTGGTAAGGTGCATCTTTTTTCTGCAGTTCTTGAACGCAGCCTCTTACCTGACTCCTCCTCCACCAACCCACTAATCATTCCAGGCTATATAACACACCTGAGGGCCTGTTAAGTCCACTTGCTTTCTGCCTGGCATGCTGTTGTAGAGTCAGTGCTGCTGCAGTTTTGTGAACCTGTCTTTTAAATCATGTGTTTAGTGAGATCTTTGCTCTTTTGGTTTTAGCTTTGATTGTGTTTATTCTGTTTGGTTGTTTAATTATTTTTGTATTTTTCTTTCAGAAGCTGAGAGTCACTTTGTTGGGAGGCTGGTCACCCACAGTGAGGTTCCTCCACCTATTGCATGTTGAGTTAAGAGCACTGGGACACTAATAGACTGCACCATAGTTTTACTGTGAGGTTTGCTGTGTTGCACCCTCCTCAGTGTAGTCTGCCTCTCCAACAGTGGCCTCAGCTTGGTTTGGTTTAGTTTAGCTGTAATATTTTAAGGTCACATTAGATTATAAATTTTGTATTAGGCTGTATTAGATATTAAAATAAAGAACCATTTTAATAATCCCATATTAGTTTGTGTAATTTTTAATCTGTTTAATGATCTTTTCTTTCCCTACAGCTCCGGTCTCATCTTCTTATTTTGGTGCTTTTTCTTTGATTAATTCCAATAAAATATTTGATTTCTTTTGCAAACTCGCCCTGCCTCCTCCATAACTAATCTGTGTGTCTTATCCATTTACTGGAACAGTATTCAAGGTGTTTAGTGTTTCTCCTCAGTAACTAATCTGTGTGTCTTATCCATTTACCAGAACAGTATTCGAGGTGTTGTTTAGTGTTTCCTGGTGTGCAAGCTGTCCCCATGGTGGCGTTGTCTGCTAGTCTACTTCCAACTTTCTGTCCCCACCACTCTTTAACACATATAATTGTTGAAGTAAACATTCTGTGTTGCTATTAAATCTATCACTGACCTTTACATAACTGTGGTTAATAAATAAACGTGTTATAAATAGTTGAGATCATGCATAGGTGTGCAACAACCTCTGAAGCCACGTGAATGTTTGAACCCTTTGCATGAAATCTTAACTGTCTCGCCTTCTTCTCTAAGAAGTAAGAAATATGTCTGTTAATCAGATGAAGAAAAATGGGTGCATTTTTATCAAATGTAAATCTATTTATATTTTATACTGAGCATATGAGTTTTTACAGTAACATTTTAAGAGCATGCTAAACTATCTTCACTTTGAAGAGATGGGACTTTGCTTTTTGAGAACATTTTAATGGATAAAAATGTGTTTTTGCAAAAGTAGGCACCTCAGCCAACTGAAGAAAATGCTCACAGCTGATCTAAGGTACTGTTAATGCATAAACTACCACAGGGGTTGGTGTAGCTCTGGTGCTCACTGTGATGCTCACCATGTTTGGTGCAAGCTCCCAGCAAGTTGACGATGTTGAGGTGAGGACCCAGGTGACTCATGATCTTCAACTCTGACATCAGAGCCTGAGTCTCACTCCTCCTGGCTGTAGCTGGATGGTGACAGAGAGAGATGTATATAAAGGTATAGGGCAGTATGAGAACAGGAGGACTAAACGTACTGAGACCAGGACACACTGCCTCCTTGCCAAACTGCTCAATGACCTGTTGGCTGAAACTCAAACCAGGCTGGCAACCGAACTACAGCTCAGCAGGCTGCTGCTGCAGGAATACGGCACTGGTGTCACAATAAATGTATACAGGGGAGCCTCTGCTGTGGTCCACACATTGTAACACAAGTACGCACACGGCTTTCCACTGTGTTTTTTACATCGTATGTCTTACATTTCAGCATTTTCACGGCCACTTTAGTGCTGGACTGGGAATGCGTGAGACCGTAAGCAGTTGCCTCGACCACCCTGCCAAAGGCTCCTGATCCAAGAGTGCGACCTGAAACACAAAGAGAGGCTCAGTGGGACGGAGTGTGAATGGAGCACATGGTGAGACCTGAACAGAGACGGGGGGACGACCGTCTCTGCTCAGTAAAATATCAACGTGAAAACCCATTTCTCTGGTAACCGGCTCGAGCAGCTTCTAACAGATGGTCCAGAGGACTTTTCTTAAGAAGCGGTTTAACGTTGAAGCTTCCTGTTTGTAATGAGCAGCTGACTACCGACGACACATCATCAGAAACAAAGAGCTTTGAAGACGAGGTGGGATTAGAGCCAAGAAGACAAGTTTAACAAAGCTCACTTAGTATTCTGGCCTCGACTACGCCCAGACGACCCAAACCACCCACAGCACCACAGTCACCTGGTGACGGCTACGTAATCCTTTCTCTGCTCTTAAAGTCTGATATTAACAAGTGATACGGACACATTTTAATTGCAACTAACAACCTTTATGGGTTTATTTTTTGGCTTGGCTACTATTAATGTTAAATTCATATAGTGGCAGCTCATCCAGGTCCAGGCCGGTTCATTCTTACAGCCATACGTCACATAAAGTGTCTCATTGGGCTTCACAGCTCTCCATACTGTCATCCGTCCCCGAGGACTCACCGAGCACCAGGTTGTCTCGCTGCATTTCCCAGGCAAGGTCATAGGGCAGGTGGATGGGGTCCACATAGATGTACTCATGACCGTCCTGGCTCACCGACTCTATCACCTTCCACCTGATCTCATAGCGAGGTTTCTGAGAACAAAAACACACGAGGAGAACGAAACTGAAAAACCAAAACAAACAAAAAAAGGGCTTCTTTTCTACATTTTGATTCACTATACTTTTTATTTACAAATGACTTGTGAAGAGAGGGACTAATTAAAGACAAAAGAAATGTTTCTCACCTTCCGCCACACAAAGATGAGGATGATGATAGATATGATAATGAGGACCACCAAGGCTAAAACAGCAGCCAATACTGCCACCTGGGAGTACAGCGCTGCAACAGGCAAGAGATGAAGAAAAGGTTGTGAATTCAAACAGAGAACATTTAACCAAGTTGTCTCACATAAATCTTCACTTTATAAACATGTTGGCGATGATTTTCTAAAGAAAGTTATACTTAGACAGATCAATGGTAAACATACAGACAATATAATGTTAGACGTGTCCTTCAAATGACACTGAAATATAAACTAAAATGGGAGATTTTCTTGTGACACCTACTGCTGGACACCAGTTTGACGTCTCTCCTGTCGAGGAGTCCCGCTCGGTTGCTGGTCTCGCAGCGCACCGTGACCTGCTGGGGCTTGTGGAAGGTCACCTGGCTCTGCACCCGGCTGGTTTTAAGAGTCTCGCTGTAGCTGACGTTGGTCTGGATGCTCAGCACCTCTGGCGCCGGTGTCAGCGGCTGCCACACCGCCGTCTGGTTGCTGCACCTGCAGAACAGAGAGGACACGAGATCAGCGGTCAAAGCAGACACACACACAATTTGAAAGTCAAATGTGTTTCTGGATACGATCAAACACCGGGCTGGGGGGTGTTTGTTATGTGACAGCTCAGTGATGAATGGGCGACTTACTTGTGCATGCTGTCACAGCTGTACCACTGGATGGTCGGGGTTGGGACCCCCTCGGCTACACAGGTCACCAAGTGTCTCTTCCCAGGGAGGTGGTGGTCAGTCAGGGCTTTAATCTGAGAGGGAACTACACACGGGGGGGGTGCAGCAGGCCATTCATCATTACTGACACGCATAAAAACAAAAGTCTGTCACCTGATTTTTCTTTGCAAAAACATTACTTTCAAATTGTCTCTCCTTCAAGACCAGGGTTGCGTTCGAATAGTCCTTTTCTCTTAGGAAGGTTCCTAACGGAGTGAAATGACCCGGAAGTACCTCAGGAGCAGCCGTGATAAGGGCTGTTTGAATCCTCTAAATGTTAAGGAAAGGAGCTTCAATGCTTCCTTCCTTATCTCCTTTAGCAGAGGATACACTGGAGCATCCTTTACCAAAGGAAAAGAGAGAATAACATCCCACAATTCCTCTCGGCCGCAGCATTTAAAGCGACGCACCATTCGGCCGTTCCTGATAACAAACGATATGCTTATCTTGCATATTATTTTCATATACGAAAAGAAGTTGGAAGAAGTATATGATCCTACATCTTCTCCAGAACTCCAACAATCAACTCAATATTTATCATATATTCCTTTGATTATTTCAGGTCCAACCTGGTAATGAAGTGATATCTTTCACCGATTGTCCTCGTTAGGTCAGATAATCCTTTATCATATGTTGATGTAGAGTGTTACAGCAGCAGGAGGACCTGTGGTATCTCTCTTTCACACACCATGGGTGAAGGAGTCTGTCATTGAAAGACCTATTTAACAACGCACGAAGGAAGCAGCGCCTTTTGTAGTCCATCTTTCAACATCCACCGCCGTCGCATCATAATTACAGAGCTTGTTTTCCTTCTGAATTCTCCTTCTCATCTTTCCTTGACCTCATGACGTTTTCCATCGAGGTCAAGGTGAAGTGGTTAGGAAAAGACATTAGGACGTAATTTTTTGACTTTTCGAATGCAACCCAAGACTGCAGTCTAAGAAACAGCCTCTCACCTTGGACCTCCAGGTCAAAGGTCACTTCCTTCGTGTCATCTCCGTTTGTGACGAGGACGCTGTAGAGGCCCTTCTGCTCCGTCCTCACCCTCACCAAGGTGAGCATAGTGACATACCTGAGGTACAAGACATGTGTACAAAAGGTAAGATATATATATATATATGACTATTCACCGCTCTTTTGCATAGAATTCATTTATGTCTTTCCGAAGTAGAAAATGTATATCAATTATGTGTTATCGATGAGTGTGTCACCATTTTATGGAGTGACTTTTGCCATATGGGCTTTTCAAAATATGTATATATACTTCTTTCATTGTATTGTTGGTTGTCTTTGACTGTTTTTTGGCCACGCCTCTGTTGTTGCGAGAGCTGATGTGTCCTGACGGTGCAGCCACAGATGATTCCCATTAGGTAATTATGTAGTTCCCTTTTCCTGATTGGTGTCTGTGTCTCACCTGAAGTATTTAAACTGGCATTACGGCTTGTTGGATCACGCTGATGATGACAATATGTATGAGCTAACAAATATTTGTCACAAAGGGATGAGAGATTAGAGTAATGAATATGTCGAAGATGTTTGTCAGGAGGCCAAAGATTTGATTAAATCTACTTTTACATGTAACAAAGGGAGTACAAGATTCTCTACAGGCTGCATATCACCCTTTTTATCTTGTACAAAATGAATCATGCTCTCTTTGTATGGTGACGTATTTCCACTCCTTCTGGGAATACAAAATCATTTCGAGATTTATTTCCAGGGAACAGCAGGATATTTAAAGTGGCAGTAGTCAGTATATATTTTTGGCATCGTTGGGCAAAAATCCCATAATAACCTTTCAGCATATTGTAATTCAAGTGTTCTGAGAGATAACTAGACTTCTGCTCCTCCTCATGGCTCTGTTTTCAGGCTTTAAACGGGAGACTTTGACCAATCACAGGTCATTTCATTGAGAGAGCGTTCCTATTGGCTGTGCTCTGTTCATGTGACCAGAACTTGGCATTCCTTCACCAGATTGCACAATCGCGGCGGCACAAACTTTCTCATTTTACAGCTAAACCGTGCACTAGAAGATGATTCTGAAAACATTTGAGGAGAGAAATAGGCATTAACGTAACAGAATATTGATTCATATTTGATCAGCGCTGCCTAGTTTGACCGTTTGGTCGGAGTTCAGAGTGATTGACAGCCGGCTCTCATAGATGGCAGATGGACAGCAGACCTCAGATCAGCTCTTACTGCTTGCTTTCTTCCGGTCTGTGAAATCTTGCAGATGCCGTTAGGAGCACCGGAGGACACAGAGGAATATGATTTTTTTATAAAAGTAACTATTTTTAATCATATTTGCTCCAATCTCTCCTACTTCAGCTTTAAGGAAAGAAACACCCGATGTCGTCATGTACTGTTCTCTAATTTCTTTTTGTTTAAATTCAGTATTAAGTTTACTATAAAGAATAGAGTTGGGGGAGGGGCTCGGTGGTGTTTGTTAACAGAAGGCTTGTTTCTCCATCTGTGCATCGAGCACATCGACCATATTTCACTTTGTCTTTTTGATTTTTAATGTGTTTTGGCAAAAATGTGAAAACACGATCCTGCAATTACCACATTGTTTGGTATTTTTACTGACAGACATTTGTGAGTTGTGACAGGTATTCTGTGTTTATGGTTCCCGTGTGATGAATGATTGGAGTCCTGCCCTCCAGAGAGGATTGTGTTTCTCTCTGCGGAGGCCTTATCTGGTGATGACTGACAAGAGCTGGACGTCACCCTAACAGAGGTCCGGAGGCTAATTATTTAAATATCTTCAATTGCTTTATGGTATGTAGGGTGTTTTTGTTTTTTTATGGGTTTTGGTTGGTATGTCTCACCTGATCTCGTGCTCTGCTCTGGTTATGATGGTTTTGTCTCCCTTGATGGTGGCGCCGTCTTTGCTCCAGCGGACCTGAGGTGGAGGGTAGGCTTCTATCTCCACCCTCAGCTCCACGTTCTCCTGCAGCTTGGCTGAAATGTTCTGTTGCTGAGCGGCCATCACGTCCACGAAGCCTCGTTCTGAGGAGGAAAGAAAATAATATCATCAGCAACATAATGCGCATGATCGTCTGCACAAATGTTATTATAAAATTACCTCACTACAAGCGACCTCTTTCATATACAAGTGGTCATGCGATACATTGTTATATAAAATATAAAAATGATTGATTATAGCCTAATTATATATAATTGATTATGTTACTTCACTGGACAGCAGGCTGGAGACAGTACCGTGCTGCTGCTGCTGCTGTCGGTCGGTTGCTGACCTTCTGTGGCCAGACACTATCTGTCTTTTCCACTGAGAGCTACTAAACTGTCCTAGTCTCCATGGAGCGTGGCGGTTCAAGTTATTCAAGGATTTTATAAACATAACACACCTCGCTGCAGATAGAATAAGCATTCACAAACCAGAACGCATTCAGTGACTGTCAAGCGACCGAGGAAGAGAAGTTCAGCACGATGAATCCTGCTTCTATCGGCCCTCAAGTTGCTGCTCCAGAAGATCACAAATCTACTGCGATGTTGGGCTTATTGACATTATTTCTTGTGTATTTGGAGTTTATTCCCAAAGAAAGTCTAAATATAAACTTGACGTACCCCCCAGTATGAAGTTATTTAAGGCATCCACACCATGAGAATGGTTTATTTCACACTTTGAACAGAAATAAATAGAAGTCGTCTTCATTTCCTTCAAAAAGGATCACCTCTTTCACCTTGAGTTGTAAAGGTTTACATAATAAGCAGTCTTCCCTCTGACAGCGAAACACAATAATAATCTGTCCAGCATCAGTTTGTTTTAGTTCTGTGTGTGTGTGTGTGTGTGTGTGTGTGTGGGTTAGTCTAACCGAGCACTGTGATGTTGACGCTGGCAGAGGCCATCTGGTCTTGGACGCTCTCGTGGACATGGCACACGTAGCTTCCGCCGTGGGCCACCGTGGCACGAGGGAAGATGAGGCAGGAGCGCATGTGCATGGCGGACAGGACGTCTGTCAGCGGCTCGACCTCGACGACCTTGAAGAGAGAGGGGAATGACGAGGAGGTGACATTTTTATTATCGTGTTGAATATGATATCATCTGCATAACGAGGCTTCATGAAATGTGTCAGGATATTTATCTTCGAGAAGCCTTTTGGATAACAGAGCTTGATCTTGTTGTTTGAGTTGCTGTTAGTAAATTGACCAAGCAATGTTTTTAATGTGTCATTTTATATACTTATGATCATGTGCCCTGATAATTATGGTAAGATTATTAATGTTTTCCTTCAATAGTGATGTATGTTTGATGTTCTTTGTTTGACGTGTATTTTTCTTCTCTTCTCTTCCTGTTTGTTTTTCATGGTGCAATGGATGTGTGATGATGTCACTTCCTCAACCAATAGGGATGGCAGACACTTCCAATCATCCAATCACATTGATTTGATGGTGTTTAAAAGAACACACACCACCATTGTATCTTCTTAATGTCCTGATGAAGGTCCTTGTTGACCGAAACGTTGACTAATAAAGCAGAGAAAAGTGTGTGCGGGAGTAAGTCATTTTTTATTTATCTTCCCCTTGATGGTACACATTGGTGAGTTTTTCCTCCTTCATCATTATTACAATACCAACACCGCATGTTATCAGTAGAGTTTCACAGCGGGATAAAGAATTGGGGTGTGTCTCTACATCTTGATGCGATTTGGGCTCGGCCATGAGGCCTTGAGAGTGATCACGGACGGGGGAAAAAGCTGAACAAAAGCGCTTGTTCTTGCTCCACTCCTACTCACCTCTCTGTTGGGGATATCCCAGGAGAAATACACCAGCTCCACTCCGTGCACCGTGCAGTTGACCGTCAGCGGTTCGCCCTGCTTCAGGACGGTCTTTGACGCATTGACGTAGGCGTCGATGGCCTCTGGGACTGGGACGGGAAGAGAAGAGAGAGAGTGTGTGGGGGAGAGGAGGAGGAGGAAGAGGTGGCGATGATGTGATTTATCAAAACAATATGTAAGAAAAAAGTCTCCTTCATTACTAATCAATCACAGAATTGTTCAAAAATAAACCCTGACATGAATATTTTAATCTCATCAGTGTTAGTCAGAGCTGAACTCTCAAAGTTTCTACAACCAGCTTGTGCAGCAGCACTTTTTAATGTGTTTTTTTAAGCCAAATGATTGCACTCTGACACCAAAAAGTCCAGTATTTACCTTATTATCTCCTCTCTCTGCACACCCTCCTGGAGCAAGACCTCCACCAGAGAGTTGTATGGTGACCAAAGCATATGTGATAATATGAGGATGAATTATACTTCTGGACTTGGCTACCGAACTTGTAGATTATGCTGCATAAGCTATTTGAAGAAATGTGATGAACATTTTATGGGTATTTTTTTATGACACTTTAAAAAGATAGACTCATTAACTTTAATAGTTTGGGTGTCGGCTGAGATTGAATTAAAGGGGCCGACTCTGTGTGAGTGAATGTTGAGTTCTCCGGCGTTTCAACACACACATGGGTGAGTCGATAATGACCACATTTCTTATTTTGGGATAAGACGTAACACCTACCGACAATGCTGTAGACGTAGAAGGCCTGCGACTCTTTCACCTCCTCGTTCAGCTCTCCCCGGCACATGTAGGTCCTGTCCTCCAGCGGGGCCTTGTACCCCTCGCTGGGAACGTAAAGCCCTCTGATGGGCAGCTCGGTGTCCCTCTCGTACAGGGTGACGTTGATGTTGGGATTGGTGACCACACAGGGGATGGTGGTCTCCTCGCTGGTCTTCGTCACCATGCCGTGGGAGCTCTCTATGAACCACACATCAGGATCTGTGGACACAAACACAACTCGTTTTATTGTCTAAATCGCGGTGCTGTGTACAGTTCTATAACTCATCTTTATAGTATCCTGTTTTTACAGTTAGTATACATGACATCAGCATTTTATACTAACAGAAAATGATATAATAAGGTCTCAGATGAACATATCTAGTGAATGTACAGTGGAACATTGTGCAGAAATAACTGCTGCAGCTCCTCCAGACCAACAGAGGTTTCCCGTGTCTTGTGAAGTGACGGAGCTCTGCAGAGAGAAACGTTATCGTCTTCGACCAAAACTCCGGTGTCTCCCCTGTTCCCTCCGACCTCGGTCGGAAGGCTGAAGCAGGAAAAGCCAACACTAGGATCAGCATTGATTCATGGAGAGACCTTCGTCTGGTCAGCTAACATTACTGCCAAGCAGCTGAAATATAGAGTGATATTGTGCTTTTAGCTGACGTGTGTCACCTCACTGTGTTGAGCGATGCTCGTTCATGTCTATTTAGAGCGAGCAAGCGCGAACCCGACGCTGACTTTCGTTGACTTAACGGCCACAGGTGTCGCTGTTAACAAGCAATTTCTAATTCTTAAATAGAGTCCCTTTAAATGACAAACCAGGCCTCACCTGGGACAAAAACAGCCACCTCCTCAGATTCTCCAGTGTGTCGATCGACGCACTGATACACCCCCGTGTGCTTCCAGCTCACGTTCCACAAGGTCAAAACACTGGATGTGTCGCTGCTCTGCACGATCTGGTAGCTCTGACCACCGTTTTGAACTTGTTCCGCTTGGAAGTAGGGCACGTCGTCCCTCTTGAACACCCACGTCGGGTCCCCTGAGCCGGAGCAGGTGAGGGTTAAGGAGGAGCCCTCAACCAGGACGAGCTCTCTGTCGTCGGGTGTGATCTCCAGACAGCTCAGCTCGGCGCAGAAACACAGGAGAGCTGCTGCTGCGGTGGTGGTGGTGGTTGGCACAACAAGAAAAAAGGTCAGGTCGGAGGTCAAAGGTTAAATCAACAATACATGCCAGATCCTGTCCTATCTCTACATGATGAAGGATATGAGTTGTCTGGAGTGGATATGTGGGAGGGTAGTGATGCCTCGTCAGTGATAGATGTATTTTAAATGGCAGAGGTCAGTTTGAATGCATCAGTACATCAAAGTATTGTGTTATCTAACAGGCTGGACGGCTAATAAATAATCCAAAAGAGAAATTTTTTTAAGTGTCTATATTTTAAGTAACTGTATATACACTAAATGAAACCTCTGGAAATATCCTACCCCCTCAGTAAGTACAACTTTGTCATAAGTGCAAGTCTTTAGTGTATAACCCTTTCAGTCGTATAAAGTTTCATTTGGATAGAAGTGTAAAGATCTCCCCCTATTAGTTTGGCATCATGCTCTTCGCTTCCCCGGCAAAAGAAACCCGTGGTCCTGTTACAGATTTGATTGAAATTGAGTTCTCACCTGTAACTGTGACTGTCAGATGGAGCGTGGATGTTGTCACCCTCCTCATGTTGGACGCCTTCAATGCACTTGGTTCTGCTGGACAAACAGAAGGGATAACAATGCCGATTAAACTATACAATATAATACCATGCCAACGCATAGCATGAAGAAACACAGATCATTCTGTCCATAAAATATTCAGTAAAATTCAGCCGGCAAAGCTAGTTTGCGTTCATATTGGCTTCATATCATGATGGATTGATTCCTGCCCTGGTGAGCATAAGAGTTTAGAAAATAAATCACATTGCATGTCAGAAAAATCTGCTTCCAATCATAGAAAAATGCTCTGCTCATACTTAAGGAAAAGAAAATTATTTAGTGCGTTGTCAGGCTGCTTTTCTTTAATGGTTTTCTGGCCAGCACACACACAGAGAGGTGCAGATGCAGCTCGCTCATGGAGGTTATTTGACGCCTCGCTGCACCGGGACAGAGCGACAATGTCCGGCTGTTTTTGTTCCCGGTTCACCGGCATTCTGCCCGCTGACAAACGGGTCACTGTGTGCAGCTTTCGCAACACGCTCTCTCTCTCTCTGGCAACAATGCTGCGTCCAAGCTATTCCAGAGCCGCCGTGCTGCTGAGCCATTAATTGGTTTTGGTGTAAACAAAAGTGAAAATGAGGGCATTCACACAAGCTGCTGACACAGGAGAGTACTTAGGAGTTTTGAAAGGTTGCTTTGGTTGTGTAATACTAATAGGATATCATGTTGTACAGCAACATAATATTATCGTTATTTAGAGCTATTGGGGTCAAAGGTGACTAATACTAAAACTGTACCATCCTCTCATACTGAACATTAAGCGCTGTTGGTGAGAAGGCAGAAGGAAAGATTGAGGACGGGATGGAATGGTTTGTTATTATGTTTGGGATGGGGGGTTAAGCCTTGCAGCACACAGACGTCTGGAAACAGTTAAGGATGGATCACAGGCCTTCATACGCAAGAGGGTGGGAAAGAGAGAGAGAGAGAGAGAGGGCGGAAGAGCGAGGCTTGGGAAGAGCGAGGGTGGAGGAGGAAGTGAGGGAGGGAGGGAGGCAGTGGAAAGATTGTGAAATGTATCTTGAGAAATCTTAACCCCATTTAACATTTTTACTCCATAATGCAATCCCGTTTTACAATCTCTATTTTAAGAAACTGGACTATCTCTACGCATTATGTAATAGAACATATTACATTTCTCCATCTTATCTCAGCGGGAGTTTTGTCTCATTATTCAACACCACCTTTCAGACTGTATCTATAAGTGGATCAATATTTTTTTATTGGCTATATTTTGAGACATAAAAGAGATGAAAGATCACTTTGGCAGTGGTGGTGGTGGTGGTGGTGGTGATGTCCAAGAAGTTCCATGACTAACTCAAACCCCGTTACTCAAACCAGAGATACACGTTGTCTCTGTAAATTAACTGCCTTTGGCACTTCCGCTCCCAAAACGAAGAGCTCTTGAGTTGTTCCAAAAACATGACTGGTCCATTTCCTCCCCGGCCTCCTGGTTCTAATAAAAAGGGGTGAAGGAGAGGCAGACGCAGAGAGAGAGTTCACACACATGTGCACATTCACACACCCTTAGTAGCACGTAATGCACACACGCTGTATCACAACCCCACCGTCTTCTACATCCAACACACACACAGACCTCTCCCCCTCTGTGTCACTGGTCGCTGCGTACAGTTCACGTTCCCACAGTGTTCCTCTGGAACTTTCCCAGGACCGCTGATACCCTTGGGACCCTGCTGCTGGTGGTGATGACGGCGGGACCTCATCCCTTGGGGGCCCCCGAGCAACCGTCAACAAGGGGACCGTCCACTGAGGAAGCCATACATCAGCGCTCTTACGAGAAGCAGTGACCACAGTGTCAGCGGCGATGACTTTGAGCGACAACAGCCAAACGCGGTGACGCCAAAGGCATGTGTCACTTGGCAGCGTGGAAGAGGAGGACTAACAAATGTTATCGTGACCGGCTGCTGAGGCTATTTCTGTTAAAACAAGCCACATTAGGGCTACTGCAGGGTACGGCTTTACATCAGCAGAAAACTGAACAAGAATCTCGGTGTGTTCAAATCTAATTTTGTTTTTTTTTTGGAAAAGGACGGAAAAATAATGTTTGGCTACTGCAACACGATGAGGTTTTATGTTATGCTGACCCTCAAGATAGGATGTGCTGACTAGGATCAGAGGGCCAAAGGGAGCCAGAAGACCACTTCAAAAACACTACAACAAGATTTATTCAAGATTTAAGAACATGCAACACTAATATTAAAGTCGTAGTCTTGGTGCGAGGAGACACTTCAGTTGAAAACATTGCTGTTATTGTGCTAATCTGTGTCATGGAAGAAAGGGAATATACACACAGTGAAGTGTTAAAAGGGGTCAGGACACCAGTGAATCTGCCAAAAAAGGTTTGGCAACGTTTCAGTGACTTTGTTTCCCACTTAATAATAAAAACACTTGGTAGCAGTTGGACCCCTAAAACAAAAAAGTAGCTCTTAGTTTGAATCATGGAGACAACCGAGTGGTGTTTGAGGCAATTTACTGTCACAAACATCCATGATATCCATCCAGTGAAGTGGCTCTCAATCTGAGGATCTCGTTGGAGGGTCTTAAAAGATGATTTAAGGGATCTGAAAAACATTTTTTCTAACACAGATGTTTATTGTTGTCTTTTTAATCTTTCGAAATGAGATACTCGCGTTCCCACAATGATCGTGGAGGTCAAAAAAACAAAACCGTGTTTATGTAAGCGATGGCGCCGTAATCATCGTGGCGAATAAACTGTTATCCCACACTGTATAAGTTTTCCCACAGATGCTGGGAATTTGGTGGCTGATTGACCCCCTCCTGGTTTTCCTAAACAAACGCTGCTACACACAAAAAGTGTCACCAGCTAATGAGGAAGAATGCTCAGCGGGACGCACGCTAGCCCACGCACAAACCCCACGGCAGCCTGTAATCCCACTTCTGCAGGATTATCTATACATACACATACTGTATAGCTGCGTGTTTTAGTTAAACATCTGGCAGTGATGAAGCAGTCCTCGATGAGGTGGGAACTGCTTTGTGAACCGCATTTGCAGCCAACTGTTTGCTCGAGTGAGTCTCAAGGGGGTTGCATTTAGAAAAAGAAAAGGAGAGAGGAGGGGGGAATCTATAATAAAAGAGAGAAAGATGTCCAAAAAGCCTGCCAAAGTGCAGCTGGAGAGCTCCGACTTCCTGTACGGGGAAATTTTCTGGCCGTGTGTGGGTGTAAGGCTGTGATGCATCAATGACACAGCAGACCACCGCAAACATTAACCAAATAGTCACGGAGACAACAAGAGACACCACAATGAGAAGAGGACAAACTGCTTTAAATAAGCACAGAAAAAAAAAAGATGTAAACTCCCAATCAGGAATGAGGAAAAAACAAGAACAAAGAAAAAAGCAATCAACATGCAAAAAACAGACCAATTAAAGTGATGACAAAGTGTGACACACCACAAGAACACATGCACACAGCACCAGACAGTGGAAAAGACGACAAAGGGAGCACGCAGACGTACAGAACACACTTTATGGGAAACACCACATCAAAGCAGGGAGTGAGACGGCAGAGGGAGCCGTCACAGACGCACACTGATGTTTACTCCGTACAGGAAGCTGTGATCTGCAAAACAAACATCTCCAATTTAGCCGTCGCTTCTTTCCAACGCAAACAATTACAGCTCAGATAAGACGAGACTGTCACCGACACCGAACACTTTATTAGGACATGTGCTCCATCGTGTCACTGGAATAGCTGCAGCGCAGAATAAATGTACTCTTCTTTTTTAGTTTTTAGAAGGATGTCAGGTTTTTCATGACGTATCTCTGAACAGCCGGACTTTGGCTGGCAAGCTCTGTGGGAAGAAAATGACCCCGTGTGTCTTTGTCAAAACAAACCTCCATTTTTATCACTCGTCTTGAACAGACCAACCCCCCCGACCCTGAGGAAAACCTTCTGGTCCCTCGACAGCAGACCCACGATGCACTGCAGCCACCCCCAACATGGTGAATACACATACTGTACATTACCAGAGCTGTAATAATGACGGATGAGACTGCGGGCCCATGAGTAAAAAGGCGGTTTCAGCCGGGAGAGCAGACACGTGTCATCAACATGCTGTCAGAGCGCGTGAGTTATACAGTAAACAGGAAATGTGTGCAGTCTGCTTATGGAGCCTGTGTTTGTATCATAATAATCCATCTTTCATATTGTAAAAGAAGAGAGGAAGACAGTTACACCGAGGCCCTCGGACATCTCCGCAACCATGTTTAAAGCTGCAATAATGGATTTCTTTGCCACTTTGGGGGGCAGTGTGGAAACAAGCTGTGAACTTAACACAAGTTTCCATCCAAATGTGGAGTAAATTTTAACCGAATTTCCAGAAAATCCAAAATAATTGCTTCAAGCCAGTGCCGGAGTGCCTTAAACCTGCATTCTCTCTAACAGCCAGCAGGGGGCGACTCCTCTGGTTGCTAAAAGAAGTCTGATTGTAAAGAAGTCTATGAGAAAATGAGCCTACTTCTCTCTTGATTTATTACCTCAGTAAACATTGTAAACATGAGTTTATGGTCTCAATCGCTAGTTTCAAGTCTTCTTCAATACAGCATGATGTTCATTTAGTAAATTATGGTCCCATTTAGAGTCATATAGACCATAAAGCAGAGGATGCTTTAGGGCTTAGCGGCTACCTCGTGATTGACAGGTCGCTACCACGGCGTTGTCCGGTCTGGGAGTTGTCCGTGTTTTTGTCTTACAACTTTAAAGTTAATTATAACTTTTTTGGTCGCCTAAAAATGTTTTATTCAGCGTCCTGTGGCACTTAGCTCCATCCTCTAGTGTCACTTCTGGTTGCAAAAAAACAAGATGGTGACGGCCAAAATGCTGAACTTGCAGTCCACCAACCAGCGGGTGACGTCACGGTGACTACGTCCACTTCTTATATATACAGTCTATGCATAAGGAGTCGGCTACATCAAGATAAACAGCTAGTGGCCCTAAATCCTCCAGTCGAATTAATTATACTATTGCAGAAGAAGACACCGCAGCATTTGATGACGTCATGTCACATGCTTCAAGTACGAACTTGTGATGTATTTGCTAATTCTGTTTCCATGATCCGAAAGATGCTAAATAACGCTCTGAGGGGAGCTGCAGAGTCAGGTGATAATTCTCTGTAGTTTCGTCACCTCAAGCAAATTAAAAATGTACACCACCAAAATAGAAACGTGTCACATATTTCTACACTACAGAAACGTGTCTGTAATAGTTTTGGCAAATGTTGAGTAAGTATTTGCAGAACAGATTGAGGCTGAAAATAGGTCTTAAATCTTTATTGCAATGACTGCAGTGACTGACAGAAATAGTTATAGTTAGACTGACCCCCAACAAGAAGTTGCACAGCTGGACGCAGGACTTTGAAAACTTCTGTATCAGCAAAAAAAAACAGCTTGTATGCTGCAACTTTAGAGCTTGAAGCTGCACTAAAGCCATCTCAAGTTTGCAATATCAGATTCTGGTGCAAAAAATCCCCTTCCTGTTATTCCTGCTCATAAACGCCCCTCTGGTGTCATCCTGTTCAGCGTCGGGACTCAGTGACTGTGAGTGGTCTCACCTCAGCAACCAAAGTGACTCTGCACTCACGCTGAGGCAACACATGTTTGGGATACGGTGGATTTTGGTTTGCTCCCTTTCAAACAGAGTTGTAAATGCTGTTTGTAGTGGCGGCTTCTGGGTAAAACTGACGGTTGTAGAACGACAGCCTCAGATGTGGCTTGTGTTTGATATCAGTTTAATGAACCTAAATGAGGGAGAACATGATTAAGATGTCAAAAACTAAAGCAGCTGTTGTCATTGAAGTCCATTTTCTTGAGCAGTAAATCTTCAGGTTACAACCAGTTAGGCTGTAATTGTGTGTATGTGCTGCCCCAGCCCCAGTTCAAACTGTTCATATAGGGAATACAGGGATATCAGATATATTTGCTAGCATAAGCAGCGCCACATCCGCCCACGTTTCTCTCCTCCTCTCCCTCCTCTTTTTCCTGCACACCGGCCATCACACCGACACTTGAGGGTATAAGCCCCCCGACCTGCCCCGTGAGAAATGGAGGACGCCTACACACACACTTCCAGCCCCTCCACTCTGACACACCCACACAAGAAACAGAAACAGCTGAATACAATTACGACCGACTGGCTTTAAATTCCACTCGTTTCCCTCAACACGATAATGTCGGAAGGAAGGGGAAAAAGGAGGGAAAAGAGTGATAGAGAAGCATCAATCTGCGTGATAATTCATACAACGTGTGCAGTTTTTTGGTTTTGTTATCTGTGACATAAGATGAATATCCCCGTAAAGCTCAATGATGTTTCTCTGAAAGCAGCTTCATGAGACAAACTGAGAGAAATCCAAACTGGTCTCCATTTTCCATTGTGAGGAATATTCGTATCTTGTAAAAGCAAAGGCTGTTTTTCTTTCGTCCTCCTGTCTTGAGTGCACTGTATCACCAATTCCAGCATGTTTTTGTTGGACTGAGGACAGCACAAACTCCACAGAAGAGAAAGAGTATTTGCTTTAAAAGAAGCTGATGGAGACCAAAACTTCCTGCTTTCCTTATGCAGTAAATTCAGAGAGGAGATTGTGATATCTTTCTGATGTTAAACCCATACAGCGGTGGAATACGTAGTCAAATCCTTTACTTGAGTAAAGGTAGTAATGTAAAAAAAAAAGTCCATTGCAAACAAAACTTTACTTAAAGGGGCTCTATGTAAGAATCAGAAATTGATCAACAGTGACACCTGTGGCAACGTCTTGTTGCTCACGCTCACACTACGTCGGCATCGGTCAAAACGGTGAGGCGACACGCTGTTTTGCAAGACGGGCTTCACTAGATATAACTTTGTTTTGGTGCTTCCGTGGAGTTTGTGTTGGAGTCTGAGTTGTGGTGGGGGGCTGGTCGTTTGTAGGCGTTAGCGGACTCCATTTCTAACTGAATGTTAGCACACTGTTAGCTCTATAGTGAAGCTGAAAATACAGGTACTTGCGAGCGCGCATGACACAACACATCCGTCCGTTGGATTTTGCCGGAAAAAAAACAGCCTGCGTTCTTCAAATGAAAGCCGTCCACTGCGGGCTGATAGAGGAAACAAACCCATAAATGTCTTGGAAGGTCTCATTTCTTTAGGTTAGGTTACAACCTGCTCACACATTGGCAATAAAAAAAAATTACGTGTAAAAACTTACATACAGTCCCTTTAAAGCCCCTGAAAATTGTTTCAAAACGTATAGGAGGAATAGTTCGACATTTTGGGAAATATTTGCTTTCTTGCTGAGAGTTACATGAGAAGATGGATGATCTCATGTTTGTCTGAGAATATGAAGCTGGAGCCAGCAGCCAGTTATAGCTTAGCTTAGCACAAAGAGGATAAAAAAATGTTAATTAGTGATCTTAAAAGGTGCTGGTTGTTATGTATTTCTCTATATCATTAAATATTTATGACTAAACAAGCAGCACTCAAGTTAATGGGTGGAAAAAAAACACCATTAATTATCAGTTATAAGAGTTCAACACTCAAAAACTCAGCTATGGTTTGATCAGATGTTCTTGACGGTGGCCTGGAAACATAAACAGACGTTTGGTTTATTAATATGAAAGAAGACGTAACTATTGTCGTCCCATACGGTACATGTAGTGGAGTAAACATGATTTCAATGTAGTGGAGATGTATGCCATATCCACCACTGTGCCGATATGTTTGTGCAGCTTCTCTGTTACATGTTTGAAAATGACCTCTTTTCATTTCAAGGCTGATTTTCCTTCTAAAAGTTTTGGCATTATAACTCAGATATTTCCTCCAGGAGTCGTCCTGTAGGAGTGGCTGCTCTCTGGCTGCAGATGAGATGCAGCTGCCTGTCAGCTCTGTGTGAGTGGGAGGGAGGGAGAGAGAGAGAGGAGGGAACGAGGGGGGAGGCCAGATGGACGGGCAGCCGTACAGGATGCTGTATCGCAGCACCACTTAGTTCTGATCATTAATGCTATAGGAGTCAGATAAGTGTCTAAGTACAGCATTAAAGTATAGCAGTGACCTAAAGGCACAGCGAGGGCATGAGACTGATGGACTTCCAAAGAAACAGCTCAGCTCAAAAGTATGAAAGATGAATAATGAATCACCCGACAAATGACTGAGTCAGAGACTGCTATATTTAAATATTTAAAAAAAAAAAAAAATAATCATGTGATAATATGACTCTGAATCAAACTCTATACTTCCATCCAGAACGTCACACTAGTTTTCCAGAGCCCCGACGGCTGAACAGCTGTGTGTTCGGCTCACGGAGGATAAATCATCAAGAGGACAGACAGAATGGGATCAATGTGTGTTTTTTTGTAAAACTTGCTGCGGAGCTCATGGCTGTTACACATCGGAACACATACGAGCCTGAATCAGACTCCTCCTGGCATGTTTTTCTGCATGGTCATAATGTGAAGCACATTTTCTTCTCAGAGCGACTGGCATGCATGAGAGCCAGGAAACAGCTGATGACGAAGGATTAGGTCTGGGCCAGGGGAGTGGAGCCGACGGGGCCGCGCTGCATCAGGGGGCCGGGAGAAGAGCAGTGCTGCGGTACATACCAGTACATAGCAGTACATACCAGCAGCCTGACGCACACAGGGGGGAGAAATCCCCACCGGCCAGGAGACAAATGAAACTTCACTATGTTTTACAAATCCATGCTATAAAGATTTGTCAGAGTGTTTTTAAAAGTTGTTGCTGTGAAATGTTCAGCAGGAGACATCCAAGTGATGGTAAAACTATGACATGCATGCAATTTTCCAACAGCTCATCTGCAACAACAGGACTTTAGACCGAAATATCCACAGAGCCAAAGATCAAAAACTTCAAAAGGAAACTCCTGATTGAAGAGGAGGAGACACAAAACACATGCCAACGTTGTTTTGATTGCAACTGATGCTAATTCAGATGCCCCCATATCAGAAAGGTCATCTGTATAAAGAAGATGGATGTGCAGTTAACCAACCCAACAACTTAACAGCCGTACATAGCAGGGAAGTATAGGGGGGGGGATTTCAGGTGCAAAACATATGGCGGATTAGAGTGAAAAGACATGCATGCCACACGTGTCCTCCATGAAATAGCTCACATTGCTGTAATGTAACTCATTCCAGGTACTTAAAGCTTCCCCGGTGATGAATGAGAGGAGATGATTCAACTGATTGTTTATGTCTGCCGGGCTCTGCGTTCCTCAGACGAGACTCGAACCACGGCTTTATGTGCTGGAGGCATTAAGTTGTAAATTCAATGTGTTATCACAAAAAAGCAGATCCATCCAGAGGATGCTGGTGACAGCGACCGATGCCAGGTCTGATATCAACGCACAGTCAACGCACTTTTTCAATGAGCTTCTCCGTGTGGCAATGCAGAGACGGATTGATTCTGTTAGGGCCATTCACAGGAGGGAGGAAAGAGACTGATGGTGTAGCGGTGAGGACCGCCGGTTCACTCAGGGTGACTGAAGAAGAGAGCTGTATAAACAAGCCCCTTTAGCAGTGGAGCACAAAGTGGAGCACATACAAACAGCTTGTGCTATATGTGTGTGTGTGTGTGTGTGTGTGTGTGTGAGACCCTGGGATACCTCGTCATTCTCTTAGCGAGAAGATAAACATTGTTAAAGTGTAAAGAATGAAAAGGTGTCTATGTGCAGAGATGCAAGCCGTCACCATGCTGATGTTTGAACAGGTTGCTCACACTCTTTCACATTGTAATTCCTGGTGTGTACACATGCAAGTATGTGGGTGACAAACACCACCAACACCTACACATAACCTCTAACTAACCAGCAACAACATCACACAACAAAACCAGACACTGAGGTGTTAAATCAGATTATTTTATCAGTTTCGATTCAAAGTTATATGAACCAGTGTTGTGAGGAAGGATGAGGTGCATCCTCTCTCTCTTTCTGACAGACAGCTATGAAATTGAATCTGTCACAGTGGGCTATCCCATGCTGGCTAAGTGAATTTTCACCGCTTCGTACAGTTCATCTTCACATCTGTCAACAGCTGCCAAGCAGCCGTGACTAAAAATCCTTGACAGAGAAGTGAGACGTCTTACCTTCAGAGTGGTCCTAGAAGCATATAGACAGGTCTTCTTCCCTCTCTCTGTCCGAGGAGGTTGCCGGCCACCGGTCAGTCTCCTCCTTCTGAAATCAGAGGAGAGAGTGTCTCTACGGGGGGGCTGCTGCCTCAGATGTATAGATCCCTCAGATGTTCAGAGTCTGAGGTTAATCTCTGCTGTCCCGGGAGTCCGCTGGAGGAGGTACGGCTCTGAGCCCGGCTGTTTGTTTAGTCAAATCACAGCACCACGGGGGTCTCCTCTCTCACACTCTGGAAAAAAAGCCTGCCCACCGCTCCCAAAAGAAATGCTGTAAGTTAAAAAAGAAGTGTTCCCAATGGAGACATGCGCGCACACACTCACTCACTCACACACACACTGCCTCCCTGACAGATTCACACAGAGGAGGGAGCCCGTGGCCCTGGCGAAGTAGAGTAAGAGTGGGTTGGAGAGGGAAAGGAGGGAGGGAATAGTGAGTAGGAGTTGAGCAAAAAAAGCAATAGAGGGAAGTTTGAAAAAAAAAAATAAAAGGAGAAGGAGAAAAGACAGAGGGAGGAAAAACTTCAAACTACAGGTTGAGTTCTGCTTGTTGTTCTTCGGTAGCGGCTCAGAGGTCCCGGGCTGATTTGTTTATGAATGGAGTGGCGAGCAACTGGAGGTGAACTGAGACAGTCTCTATTGGCAATCTGGACTGCATCTAACCCCTTCATAAAACAACAAACACAATAAAAAGGAAGAGAGAGAGAGAAAGAGAGAGAGAAAGAGTGAGAGGTCCAAGCGGTGCAAAGGGTTTTTTGGCAGAGCTCAGGGTGGCCTGCTTTGGAAACAAACATCTCAGTTTCTCAGGAAAATAACTTTCACACTGCTCGAATCAGGTGTAAAAGAGGATAAACACGTACTTTTAACTAATGTGAACACATTTTTCTTGTCCTTTTTTTTAATTTCCTCTCTTTTTTATATTCATCCCACATCAAATAATCCTCTCTCTGTCCTCACCCCCCTTCTTCCCTTTCAGACACACACACCGTCGACATTGGCTCTCTCCCTAATTTCTTCCTTTCCCAGGATATGAAGGGGGATGGCTTGAAATTCATAACGCAACCCTGCAGCTGACGAAGGCCTTTTCTCTCTAACAAGGGGGCAGACGGGGGGAGGGAGGAGGAAGAGGAGGAGGAGGAGGAGGAGGGAACAGGGGCTAAATTGGACAGTAACCATGTTCTCCTCTAATTGTGAGGGTAAATCTAAAAGCCCTGCTCGAGCAGTAATTAGAGAGCCAGCGAAGCCCCAGTTATTAGATAGGAGGGGAGCGACACCACACAGGACCGTCCCACCTTAACATCCATCTATTTCTAACTGTGTAATCAACACCTTCTTGCAATAAATCTGCCCCCAAATCCACCGCCTCAGCCCCATGAATCTATTTTTTTGTACGTTATAGTGCTTGCAATGTCAATTAAAATGTTTACATATAGATATATAGATAGATATGGAGACAGAGAGATAATATAGGGGTTAAAAGTGAAGGAAAGGTAAAGCACCGGAGAGGTTAACAGGTTGCGATGTCCTAATAATTCACCGTCTTGTGCATAAAATAATCGCTCAACAATATAAAGAATAGCCAAAAACAAAAACAGTTAAGTGACTGACTTTATTTACCTCAATTGTGCAGTAATAATACACAGCATTAACATCATGCTGATGCATACCAGTGCACATAACATATAATGCACATATTTATTTATTTTTATTATAACATATAACTTTTACTAATGCTCTTATCGCTTGGGTATTTTTTAACTCATATTTATTGTATGCCCTGTCTTATAAAGTGCCATCCTATCCTATCCTAAGCAATGCACACAATCCTGTATCAGCTAGAGATAACATGTGCATACATGCTGCAGCTCTAACTAAACAGATATTATGTCTAATGTGGCATTTTGTTATCATCTATAATTGCAGCATGTTGTTACAATGGAGTGGTGGAGAAGGAGGATACAAGAGGGTGTCTATGGCTTTATATCCTTGTTCATTCATACAGCCGGACAAAGCGGCCAACCAACGTGATAAACTGGACTCTGAATCATTCTGCCACAACAATGCCGAGCCTGTCCGACCTATCAGAAAAAGCTACAGAGTGGTTTCTCGTCACTGCTGATCTGGGTTGTGTCCATCGCTGTGGAAAAAGTGGGAACAGGTGAGCGGGAGTGGTAAGATGGTTCCCTTAATAGTGTCTGCAGTTCTTGAGCCTCTTACCTGACTCATCCTCCACCAGCCCACTAAGGCCAGGCTATATAACGCACCTGAAGGGCCTATTAAGTCCTCTTGCTTTCTGCCTGGCATGCTGTTGTAGAGTCGGTGTTGCTGCAGGTTTGTGAAACCGCCGTTTGTCTTTTAAATCATGTGTTTAGTGAGATCTTTGCTCTTTTGGTTTCAGCTTTGACCGTGTGACCCTTAACCTCACCCTGGCCCATGCTTCGACTGATTCTGCTGAACAATTCTTTGTGATGGAGGGTGGCTCAGTATTGAGTAGCGTTAAGTTGCAGCATTGTTAGCCCTGTTAATATTACCGTTTCCTTTTAGGCTGACCTTTGCCCCCTTACCTATACTCATTGTTTTTGTCCCTTTTTAAAATACTTTTGATTTGTTTAAGTAATTGTTTTGTAGTTTATTAGTTTGGTTTGAGTTTATTCTGTTTGGCTGTTTAATTCTGTGTATTAGTTTTTTCTTTCAGAAGCTGAGAGTCTCTTTGTTGGGAGGCTGGTCACCCACGGTGAGGTACCTCCACCTATTGCATGTTGAGTTAAAGAGCACTGGGACACTAATAGACAGCACCATAGTTGTGCTGTGAGGTTTGCTGTGTTGCACCCGAGGTGAGTAAGTGGTAGCACCCTCATCAGTGTAGTCTGCCTCTCCAACAGCGGCCTCAGCTTGGTTTAGTTTTGGACTGGCAGCTGTAATATTTTAAGGTGACATTTAGATTTTAAATTTAGTATTAGGCCTTTTTAGATATTGTTAAAATAAAGAACAATTTTAATAACCCCATATTAGTTTGTGTAATTTTGAATCTGTTTAATCATCTTTTCTTTCCCTACAGCTCCAGTCTCATCTTCTTATTTTTTGCTTTTTCTTTGATTAATTCCAATAAAATATCTCCGTAACTAATCTGTGTGTCTTATCCATTTACCAGAACAGTATTCAAGGTGTTTAGTGTTTCCTGGGGTGCGAGCAGTCCCCATGCTGGTGTTGTCTGCTAGTTTACTTCCAACTTACTGTCCCCACCACTCTTTAACACACGGGGAAGGTCAGGTGACTGGGACTGGAGGGAAAGTCAGAGGGCAGCTGGTGGGACAGGAAGAGACTGGCAGTGGATGGGTTTGAGGCAGAGAGAGAGAGAGAGGCAGAGAGAGAGGCAGAGAGAGAGAGAGAGAGAGAGGCAGAGAGAGAGAGAGAGGCAGAGAGAGAGGCAGAGAGAGAGAGGCAGAGAGAGAGGCAGAGAGAGGCACAGAGAGAGAGAGGCAGAGAGAGAGAGAGGCAGAGAGAGGCAGAGAGAGC
>CAKALU010068136.1:0-20076 GCA_916700995.1 Hozukius guyotensis
GGACTTCATTATGAGCTGTTAGAATAAATAGTTTAAACCTGCAGTATCTTATAAAGTAAACAAGCATAACATAAACAACAAAATCAAAGTTGTATTTTTTGATAATATTGTAATAGTGGTACAAGTTTGTTTTTTTGTCCTGTGCTTTAAGAGCTGGTTTAAAGACTAAAGCCTCGTCTAGCATACTGCTAAATACATCACATTAACTGTCACATACTGCATACTACTCAGGAACGCAGTATGCAGTATGTACTGTATACTGCATACTGCGTTCCTCAGTAGTATGCAGTATGCGGTTTCGAATACAGCCTAAGTCTAGAATCTTCACTCTAGCTGTAAAACTGAGCCTGCTATAACCTAAAAATTGCAAGTTGCGATAATGCTTTAAAGAACTTAGTGGCATGAAAACGAATTTGCGTTAACGTGTTATTATCGCGTTAACTTTCACAGTCCTTAATAAGATATGCACTAAGTTGATATTACAGCCTTCATTAATCCTACAATTGCTAGGCATCTGTCAGCTACTGTATCTGTAATTGTATCTGTTGATAATGAATTAGCATCACAATAAATATTCTATATCAATGCTCTTTGTGGTGCTTTAGTGAAACATGTTAATCACTTATAATGTTGAATATTATCCAGCCAGAGTTTAGTTGAAAGAGTCTACTCTTTAAACAAATTGTGTAACAAGGACAGTCTGACTTCCAGTTGTGTACGTCGACAGTTCAATTAAATCCTGTGTTACTCTATGATAAAGATAACTTTAATCTACCCCATATTCTATGATTGATTATAAATGCTTTACATCTACAAACACATTACCTTAAAGTACATACACTAAGCCATGATGGATGTTGTATCTAATAAATTGAAATTAATGCATTTGCATGCAACACTATGATTGATGTTATGGAGAATATGTGAGATATGATAATAAAGACATGACCTAGCTTATCCAACCTGGAACTGGCTATGATGAAGAAACGTTACTGTACACCGCAGAATGTGATGGATGTTATGGATTATATCTAGTTTGCAATGACTGATGGAAAAAACTTTACTCTATAATGCGGAAGACAATATACACAGGAAATGTGCTCTCCTTGGGTTAGAGCTCTGCTGCATAAAGACATGAGATAAATCTGTGGGTGTTACATAAATGTATCCTTGAGCTGGAGAGTTCATTAATCAGAGGAAGCAGAGTCTTGTAGGAGCGAGAGAGGATGAGGAGGTGGTGAAGAAGAGAACGAGTAGGCAGCCACTACATTTCTTCATTTCCTTCCCCCTCTCCTTCCCTTTCGTTCTTACTTACTTTCTTTTTCTTTAGCTTACAGTAACCTGTAGCCAAACTGTGTTTTCATTTTGGAACCATTGTGGGAAAAAATGTTACCATCTGAAATCAATCATCAGTATTTCTATTTCTATAAAGTGCCCCATTTATGTAGTATTACTGAACTAAAAGAGCACTCGCAGAGCGCAGACCTCCGCAAAGGCCACTGGTGTAGTGGTCGTTGATGACGTGGGTGTACTACTAGGTATTTACAGACGTCTCTTTATACGTCCATGGCAATAGACTCATTGGCGTTTTCAGTCCAAAATGGCAAAAGTGCTACCACAGTTGCCATCTAGAGGCCATTGTAAAAAAAGCACCAGAGTTTCACCTCTTTGCTTCTATACTCTTTGATACTCTCCTATATAATCCAATGGTTTTTGGGCTGATAGGTTGGTATACCATAAACCACCAGAAAAAGAGGTGGGTATAACCCGCTGCAATAATCAATATTTTATATGGAAAATCAATCAAATGACATGTAATGTTTAATGTGAAAGGGGCCACTCATTGCAACGAACCCACAGACACCACCCAACTTTTTGCTTCATGTATTCGGTTCAGTTTGTGGTTGGTTTGCTTGTCTGTTTGTCAGCAAGATTATGGAAAAACTACTAGCCTGATTTTCATGACATTTGGTGGAAGGATGTAGCATGGGCCAAGGAAGAACCAATTAAATTTTGGAGTGGATCAGAATCACGGGGCGGATACATACATTATTTTTCACTTATGGAAACGGCCTTGGCGGAGGTCTGCGCTCTCCGAGTGCTGATTGACTTTAAAAGTTTTCCATGATATGCTACAAGTAAAAAGGTCCTCCACCTTCCGAACTTCCAGTTTGTTTTATTTTGAAAAATATAGACAATTCTACTCCTATTATGATCATTATTTTTACAAACAGCCATTCACTTCAAATGAGAAGACAAAATATTAAATGATATGTCATTGACAATTTCAATAAAATGGATGTACTTTTTTTATTTTTATATCTGAACATTCACTAAGTTCCACGTGCATATTTTCAAAGGCCAAAGACATTTCTGCGTGCAGGCCACATCAAACCCACATTATGTCTATTTTAAATCAAAGAATAAACAAGGAAGCGAGCTGGTTGAATATTGCCAAGGCTGTCAGACTGAGTGTGAAGAAAATGCTTTTCAAAGCCTGGCAAGGTTTTGACATATCGAACAACAACTCTTGAAGGTTGTATGTCCTCAGGGAAACTCTCTATAAGGCACTGTCTTCCTCGTTATTTTCAATGAAAAGGATGGATGAGAATGAATCAAAGCAGAAAAATCAATTCCTTATGTGAGGACATAAAGAAGGGAATAACAAGTGGAAAGAGAGTGGATGAATTAATGAATGAATAGCATGAGGCCAATAACAACCTGGCTGAATCCGAAAGAGAGACCGAGAGGAAGACGGGATGAAAAGAGGATAAAAAAAGTAGTAGTGAAAGGAGTACCGGAGGGAAATTAAACCTTGAAACGCTCAGAGAAACAGAAAGACAGCGAAACAGAATACAAGGATAGTGAAGAGATGAGCCAATACTAGCCTGAAAGATTGAATATATAAAAACAAAAAGAAGACATCAGGCTCTGCTGGTATTTTTTGGAGTGAAGTGTAGTGTCGGAACAGAGGACGGGTTGAGGCAGAGAGAAGGATTTAAACACTGCAAATAGAGGAAGAAAGAAGAAAAGTCCAATAGTGGAAAGCAGTTAATATGTGATGTTATTGAATGGCTAAAGTGCTTTTGGTAATGCTTCCTGTTCTACAGAACTCTGTGAACTACAATTCATCAAATAAACGATTAGATAACAACTCCTACTCCTGATAGAACTTTTTAAAGAGGAAGCTTTTTGTAGGAGAATTCAAGCCGCTGTGAGACTGTGTGAGATTTTAAGAAAAAGGTTAGAATATTATGAGGTTTTAATACTCCGTCGCAGTAAACAGGTGAAAGCAGTCCGTCACCTTATGTGCCACCTTAGTGATGTTGATGACCTGAAGTTATAGGTTTTACCGATAAGAGATTCTAGGATATTGCAATCAAATGGAACATGTTTTTCAACATGTTTTGAGCAGATACTGTGTATTAAGATGGACGACGAGTACAAAAATGATGCCAAAATATCCCAATACTGGGGCTGCCATCTTGAGATTTTGACATCATTTGGAGCCAGAGTCTGCGCAGTAGTGATCGGGTGGTGGAGCCGCGGTATCAAGGTCCCGCCCACACCCCCCGCCCGAGCCAATCACGAACCGAGCACGGCCGCAAGCTTGTTAGCCACCTAGCTGCTACGTTAGCACCAGGGTAGCTGTTTGGCTAGAAAGACACAACAACTAACCATAATATATCTACATTTATGATCAAACTGAGACATGTTCTATTACACAGACTTGTGATGGTTATGGAAAGTTAAAGTTACATCTCCTCTCTCATACAATTCCCGAGCGTCCGGCTCCACGACTACTTCATTCAGAGCTGCTGTCAATCTCGACGTCTCACCCCCTTTTTATAGCATCAAATAACTAATTAAAACCAAACTTATCAGAAAAATTAACAATTGAACAAACATCAGCGTGATAAGAACTACCTAAAATGACAGAAACCATCTCCGGGAAAAATTTATTTGACCTGTACTTTGAGGTTTTAGTTTGGCCCATGTGCCATCCGCTAACATGGAGGGGGCGGGATTTATGACCTTTACTGCAGCCAGCCACCAGGGGGCGATTGAGATGTTTTGGCTTCACTTTTAGGGTGCTGTCATGTCGTCCATCTTTATATACAGTCTATGGTTTTGAGGCATTGGCTAGAGCACAGCGAGGATTTGGTTACCTCTAGACAGCAAGTTATATCATCAGAAAATGCCCAGTTGGTTTTATGTCTCTCCGAAAATTATTTGATAAATGATACAAATTTGACCTCATGCGTTTCGGCAACAAGAAAGTGATCCGACTCCATTATTTAGTTTTTTAATTCCGGTCTTGTTGTGAAGACATCTGCTCTTGTGATCATTTTAGTTTCATTTTAGCAAATATCTGACCAGTTTTATGATCTAACATACAGTGTGAAGGACTGAGAGGACTTTCTTCTACAGCAACACAGACCAGCTGTATAACGGTCAGTGATACTGCAGTCCCAACACAAGTCTTTTAGTAAAAGTAAAAATACTAACTATAGGCTACAGTAAAAAGTGTCAGGAAACATGCAGATGTAATCAATACAAGCAAATCCATACACAACATCCAACATTTTGTTCATTTTCTTCGAATATTATGACTTTATTCTTAAAATATCAGATTTGTTTTCCCTTACAGTGGTCCTAATACTCCGCTTTAAAGATCATATTATCCACATTCTCAAAAGGAAGACTTTGAATTCTATTCTACTTTGAAACCTTTTTTTCGTGGCACACAAAACACTCTACTACTTGTCTCCTTCCCCTTTCCTGGTTCTGTTTTGCATGCTCCTGTTTTGAAGAATCAGAAGGAAGGATAAGGCTGATAAATTGCAAATTTACATTCTGAACGGGTAATTTGAATCTTAAACCATACAGAAAAGAGAAATTAGAGTCAGGTTCGGTTCATTTCAAAGTAAAATTGGTTCCTGTTTTGAGCTGCAGATCAATCCAGCACATCAAACATCGGGCCGCAAACTACGAAATCTGATCTTGTGACGCACAGTTTAACACTCTGAGATCCACAATAGACCCGTTTCTGTCTTTTTTAGGGGGGTACAGGGAGTCTAGAGGGGGAGACAGAAGGTCAACAGTAGATGTCAAGTAGAAGTGGTGTACATCATCTGAAAGCTGAGAACCTGAAGATTAATTTGAGATGCAGCTCAGCACTGTGAGTCAAGTTGTTCTAGTCATGATTCAGAAATAAACATGAATTAATTAATTAATAAAAAATAATTATGAAAGTGTATAAGGGCTTAGAACATTTTGATAGAAGTATATGATGGTCATCCCCATGCTCTATTATGTCTCATAAGTTGCTGAAGCAATCTTTGGGTTGATACCATTTGTTACACAGGTTTGGTGTTAAATTTAACACTCGATACTTGATAAAAATGATCAATAATCCCTCCAAAATACCACATTAAAACACCAATACATGAAGCAACACTATAGAAAAAAGCCATGCTGTGATTTGGTATCAAAAACTTTTGACATTTTGAGATTTCTGCAAGAATTGCATTTTTTGGTGATTGGATGACGAGCGCTTCTGTTCTGGAAACTGCTCAGAAAACCCTTATTGTCAATCTAGCTAGGAAAGCCATCCATCCTCTGAATGCCCTAGGTCTTTAGTTTATATTTGTAAAGTTTCATGAGGCTGTGATTATCCTAGAGGTCACAACAGGTCATTTTATACAGTGAGGTAAAATTAAAAAAAAATGGTCACACTACAATGAAATGGCTACTATGGGGACTTACATCATCACACATGAATACAGTTGGGCTCAATGGATCCACAAGAGTCTCAGCTTTCACAGTCACACCCAATTTATGTAATTCCAAGACTGTTTAGGGACCCCAGTGTGCAGAAATATCCAAACACACCATTTTAGAAATGGTGAAAATAACACATTTAAACTGAATTCAAAAACTGCACGGTTTTTGCCCCAAACTGCATGTGATTATCATAAAGTGGGCATGTCTGTAAAGTGGAGACTCGTGGGTAACCATAGAACCTATTTTCATTCACATATCTTGAGGTCAGAGGTCAAGGGACCCCTTTGCAAATGGCCATGCAAGTTTTTCCTTGCCAAAATGTAGCCTAACTTTGGAGCATTATTTAGCGTCCTTCCCGGCAAGCTAGTATGACAGGAAGGATTTCTAGTTTCATATGATATCTGTACCTTCACTCTAGCTCTAAAACCGAATCTGCTAAATCCTCTAAAAGACAGTAAAGTTGGTTGGGGTCTCTGGGCGTTAACATGCAGGCAGAGGTTCACACTGTTCTGAGCCACTATTTTGTTACGAATATGTGTCATGTGTTTAATGGTAAAAAGCTATACATAGCATATTTAAGTACATTCTGACAGAGACACAAACACACACACACACACACAGAGTAATGTTTCAGGTGCTAGAGGTAAGCTTTCTCTGCAGCCTCTTCTGTGCCAGCTTTGGAATACCAGCTTTGCACTGAGTTAAATCACTTTCTTTTTTTGCCAGTGTGTGATGCCAGTTTGCCAACCTGCCATGCCAACTTTAAGGCTTATGATACAAAACCTCAAAGCCAAGTCACTATAAACTTATGAAACCAGAGCTTTTTAAATCCTCCAGGGATTCCACTGGTGACTTCCTGAAACTAAAACTTGAATTTTTGATAATCCTCATTATTATGCACTAAAAGGCCAAGTCATTAAAAAGTTTCTTCAACCTGAGTATCCTTTTTTTTTGCAATATCCTGGCCTGTTTTTTTGTGTACACGAAGGGTTAAGAGTTGGGGAGATTTGGAGCTCAGACAGGCTAAAAGGTTCAAGAACAAACCAATTCTAAATCAGAAACAACAGAGGTCAGTCAATAAAGAGCTGCGGAGACAGGCAGCAGGTCAATATTTGAGTTTACTTGACAAATCACGGGCAACACAGGTACACAGCGCTTTTAGACTCACGCTGCCTCCTAACAAAGACACGATGATGAGAATAGATTCTGAGCAAAAAATGAGTGGATACAAGATTGTTTATGGTGTGACATCTGCTGTGTTTTCTTTTCTTAATAAAGTGTCAGGATGAATGTTACTAAAACCTACTACATAATATGCTACATCTTCAGTTTAATTCCTTCAATGCCGCTGAACAAAGTTATATGAGCTCAAAATGCGCAGTTAGTGAGGAATATGACACACAGATAGAGGAAATGTTTGTCAGTTCTTTTTAGAAGCAGTGCCATTTCCCTGTCTGTAAAATATGCACAATACCCTAAAGGGATGTTCGTGCTCTGAAGGCTGAAAATGAATTTACTTACTTTCTGCACTGTTCCCTAATTTTGGAAACATGTACCTTCTGTGCTAAATCAGGTAAGAACCAGGGGTTCAGTTGAGGACAATGAAAAATGAGTGTGCAGAGACAGAAACTCTTCTACAACCCTTGAGTGGTGTGTGTGTGTGTTCTGAAAGGTGAGCTGTTCCAAAAAACAAGGAGTTCAATAGGTTTAGCAAAATAATTTAACCTCAAAATTATTTATTTAAAGTGGCTGGAATTGATACTTTTATAAGCAGCTAGAGTTGATTTAGAATGATTTTGACATTTTTGTTGCTCTAGCTAACCAGTGCTAACTGGCTAATTCTGGTAGCAGTTGTTGAGCTCGATAGCTTAAACCTGCAGTAGGCAGAACGTTTTTGGCGTCATTGGGCAAAAATTCCATAATAACCTTTCAGCATATAATTCAAGTTTTGATCAAATATGAATCAATATTCTTAATGCCAATTTTTCGCCTCGAATGTTTTCATTCTGTAGTGTACTGTTTAGCTGTAATATGAGAAAATGTGCTCCAGCTGGTGGGCGGTGCTTGGTATTTCCCTGAACTGATCTCAACATGGCTGACGGGTAACAAACTTTCTCATTTTACAGCTAAACAGTACACTACAAGATGTTTCTGAAAACATTTGAGGCCAGAAATAGGCATTACAGTAACAGAATATTGATTCATATTTGATCAGCGCTGCCTAGATTGACCGTTTGATCAGAGTTTGCGAGTGATTGACAGCTGCTCAGTGAGCTCAGCTCGGCTCTGATTGGTTGTCTGTGAAATCTTGTTTTCTTTTCAGATTACCTGTCTCGTGCACTACTGTCACGATATAGTGACCATTTTATAAAAATAACTTTTTTTTAATCATATTTGCTCCATTTCCACCTAATGCTGCCTGAAGAGGCAGGGGACACGTGATTGGCTGAAAGGTGAGAGGTCGTGAAAAGTGACATTATGAAATAAAAAGTGGCAGGAAATACAAGTGTTATTGGGAAAATACCATTATGAAAAAAAGTAGACTTTTGAAAAAAGGGCATTTTAAAATAAAAGTGTTTATTATGGAATAAAAGTAAGTCCCATGAAACTCTTATCATAACAGTTATGATAACAGAGAAAATAACATTTTATTTAAAGTCTAATTAAACCCCAGGGATTTGACTAAAGTGCCTCTACCCTGGAAATAAAAAACAAATGCCTCTAGAACGTGAAAAAAAAAATATTAATATGGGCAGTATGGAAGGGGGGGGGTTGGCTAAGACACACACAGACACGTCTATCGTCGTCAGCTCATTTACTGTAACCAGTGTACCATTACATAATGACAGCACAGCACAAGACTTTTCTCTCTTCTCTGTGGACTTTACATTATGTAGCATCTGCATGAGACGCACCAGGCTTTCAACTAAACTCCAATGTAAACCCATCTGCTTAAGTATTAGACGGTCAGGTCAACTAACGTGGTACAAAGAGCGAGAAAGCCCGCTTAGGGAGGAGGTCGGGGTGAATGGTTGGGTCAAAACAACACAGACTTTCACCCAGGAGTAACAAACGTACTTATTTTAACCCAAACCACGATCTTTTTCGAAGCCTAACCAAGTACTTTTGTTGCCTAAACTTAACCAAGTAAATCTAAAACTGAGTAAACCTAATTTGGAAGTTTATTTTGAAAAGACACTATGCGTTTAACAAGCGGAAACTGACACGCTATCCCTGACACATTCAAAACTTACCCTAGATGGGTATCTAGAGCGTAATAGCATGAAGCGTATAGGACCACTGACCGAGTGTCGGTATATTTGACAAGATGGGAGTGAGAATGTGTTGACAGCACAGCCTTTGACCACACAGCCTTGTAAAGAGTTATAAGCATGCCGCAATACATCACCAGGCCTTCACTCCCACCCATACTGGACATTTCAATCAAGTGAACTCACCTCAAAGATGAGACTCTTTGCTCCCTCGCCATCTGCCCAATGACACTGCATTATTGAAGCAGCAATACAGACCAGCAGTATTGTTTTTCTTGACCCCCGGCTCAAGAAAAACATGGTTTCAGTGTTTCTGAAAATTACATTTTGTCACCTTATACGACCACCTGTGATGCATGCACCCCATAATCCCTGCCAATTAATGCCTTAAATAGTACTATTCTGCCATGCTGATGAAGTTGACCTTATATTGTTCACTTGTGCTATGACTGCAATGTGCCTGAACTTCTTTCCAGATTGTGTGATTGATCATTTATAGGGGTGGGAAAAAATTCAATTCACCCTCTGTATTTTTTTTATTATTTTGAAATTAATTTTTTAATGCCAGAATCAATATATTTGCTTCATTTGAGTCAATGCAGAGGTGGAAGAAAGTTACCGCTTTTATTGTTGTAGTCTGAGTAACGTGACTTCATATCCGTTCCGTATCCGTCAACCAAAACAAACCGCAGTGACCTGAAACAACAAAGCTGAAAGTGGCGGAAGGTCTGCATGGATACGACCTGCACCCATAATTTTAAATCCAAAGTGGTAAACACTACACATACAGGTAATTATTGAAACACTTTGGGTTTCACACATTGCCAGGAAATGCAGAGTTAGACATCACGGCTAAAGCTGCATGCTAACTCTGTCACGGACAGGAAAACGTTATCGTATCGCGGTAATGTGCGGTCAAGCCAGCCGTCACTCTCATCTCCGCGGTCAAATCGGCCGATGCTACAACTGTAGAGCACCCATATACTAACAATTATGTTAAATGCATTCAAACGGCCCCGATGGAGCTGACCATGGATGGATAAAGAAAACTGAGCTAAATGTAAGAGCTAGCGACGGACTTGGCAAAGTTAGCGGAAATATATATTTTGACTACATCCGGTTTTCAAAATAAGCAGTTAATAACAAAGGGAACTGTATATACAAAATATATAGGTGGAAATAAGATTGATTGTATTATATTCACCAGAAGTATAAAACATTTGTGAAGGAATGTGAATTGTGAAGGAAATGTCTTTATTCTTTGATTTTTGGGTTGCTGGAAAAAATGTAATAAATAATTCCTGACTGATATATTTGACTTAAGGACATCTCTGACTACATACATGCTGAAAATCAAACATTTTTACTCTTTTAATTTCGATATTTTTCAAAGTAAAAGTCCCTAGAAGTGTATGATTCAACTTTTTCCCATGGTCTAGTGTTAAAAAAGTTAACAAAAAAACGCAATAAATCGTAATATCGAATCGCTATACTTAAAAATCGCAATACATATCGAATAGACACCCACATATCGTGATAGTATTGATTTGGGAGATAGGTGTATCGTCGTTGTGTTTGTACTAAGATGTCAGTTTTGTCTCTTTTTTTCACTTAAACTATGCTATGACCATCATTTAATTGTTGCTCATGTGCATGGAGCATCGTGCAATATTATTTCCAATGTGCCGTGTCCCAGAAGGACAAAGATTTTCTATTATATATTCACTTACATAAGTTGGAATGACAATAAAAGTTGACGTTTTATTAAATTGAATCAAATGTCCCCAATACAACCCACACACACACACACACACATAGATAAAACACATAGCAGCGCTCTGACATGCCCTTAGCTCATGAGCTTTGTGTCATTTTAGCTTCCCTTGTTTTCTGCTCTTTATTCTCTGCTCTCTCTCTCTCACCCATATGGCTGGAGGTCGTGAATTAATGAGCGGGGCTGAAAAGACGAGCGGAGGGAGACGGAATGAGGGAAAGTTGAAGGAAGGCGAGGGAAGAAGGGAGGGAGACGGGAAGACAGAGGGTGCTAGTCAAGTCTTTACGATGTGCTGTAGATGGGCGCTGAGCCTTTGATAGAAACAGCAATAGCCTTGGAGCAGAGCTTACATGGGTGCCACTGAAAACCTTTGAGAGAAATATGGCCGACTATTATGGCTAACAGGCTGTACCGGCGGGAGAGGTTGGACTGTGGCAGAGCAGGGAGCACTTCATTTTGGGGAAAGTGGCCGTTGAAGGCCTTTACATAAAAATATATTAACCAGCAGGAGTGCAGGTTTCATCTCAACTTTAGTGGGGGATAAATTGCTGATTTTTTTTCTCCAAACTACTGCAGGACCGACTCCCTACAAACATGTCCATCTTTTACAATGCAGTGCTTGAAATACTGAATGGAAACCACTTTAGTTTGGAGAACTTTAGTCCCAATGCAGCAGCGCTTCTCAAACTTTTTCTGTCATTGCCAACCCTTTAGACCTTTGGAGGAAGAAAAAATGTCATCACTTTCAATATCTGTTTGAATGAACACCATTGCCATTGTGATAGCACGTTTCCAACGTCAAAACATTCCACATTGTTCATGAATAGTTTTATTTAACGGTCATATTGACAGTTTTGCAAGGCGATGGCAACTTATTTTCTTGTTTAGCTTTAAGGACATATGACTTATGGCATTTTCTCAGCCAGTCCAAGCATTCAAACCCCGTTTCTCTAGCTTCTAGTACCCCGATCGAAACCATTCAATTCACTTTATGTAACTTGAATCCTACGTGGAAAGAAAATAATAAGGTACCACATACATCAGCGCTGCCTGTGGTACCTACACTTGTATAGAAAAGTAACAACACGCTCACACACACACACACACACACACACACACACACACACACACACACACACACACACACACACACACACACACACACACACAGTTTCCATTATCTCTCCCTACCAGCTGTTCGATAGCCCACCTACTGGTTTGGTTGCTGTGGGCGTCAACAGCATTCCAGTGACCCACAGCGTTTTAGATAGTCCCTCGTAGACATAATAACACTTTAAATGACCCCTTGTGTGCATGTGTTTCCTCTTTATCTACTTCACTTGATTCCTCCGCTCTCACGGCGCTTCTCTGTCAGAGTGTTATTTTCTAACAACATGGAGAAAAGGCTCTGATTCTATGCTCATACATATGCAGATGTACTCTATCAAACACTAAACATGTAAAATACACACACTCCCCTTAGCTACTGAATATTTGATGATCCTCAACAAAAAAAAAACTATTTAAGGTTCAATAAAGTTAAAAAAAGAGAGTATACACAGTAGTGATGTTATGACTGAACACGTTAATCCCATCTTTAATCACGCTTGTTAAAGGTGAATTATTTAAATTCCTATAATAGGAGAGGCTTGAGATTGCATTAGCAATCATTGTAAAACCCAAGGAGTCAGATCATGATTGAAATGAGGAAAACAATAACACGGAAAGCACCTCAATGAAGGAATGAGTCTGGTTAGTAACCCACTACAATTAGCATAATGTAATTACGCCGGTGTCACACCTCAACACGAACCCTCCACTTCTCACACACACACGCAAACACATAGACATACTTATGCAAGGTGCACAGAATTGTCCTCAACAGTCAGATTGAGGTAGAAACACTTGCGCTAATGAGGCAAAAGTCTGTGTAGTTTCTGGATCCATACTGTAACTGATGTCTCAGGGCATAATGGGTCACAATAGGGATACATTTACAGAAACCTAAAACTCACTTGGCATATAGCAAAATCACCATAACGGCCCACTTTATTCCAAAAGGCACATTGTTGTCTTATCATACTAAAGCAGTGACAATAAAGGTGGGCATCATTGGGCAAAAATTCCATAAAAACCCTTCAGCATATTGTAATTCAAGTGTTCTGAGAGAAAACTAGACTTCAATTCTATCCACTGCTGCTTTAATACTTTGTCAATGGTTAATAGTTGGTTTCTGGCCCATCTATCTATGTAATGTTTATAGATGTTTTACAAACGATTTCTTAAAAATAAAATGTTAGAATGTGTGCAACAATAAACTGTAATAGTACATAGTTTATTTATGTAATCAGAATGTAATTGCTATCGTCTCTTATCAGCTATGATGCAATATATAATTTATAAACAAATGATTTCCTATTACACAAACTAATGATAACATAACATAAATTATAGCATTACTAATAGTTAGTAAACATGAATAATTATGTCAGTTTGTTAACAGTAAAATAACTGTTAATTAAGTTGAATTAACTATCAATTTACCATTTATAAATTATGTTATTATAAAATGTTACCAAAGTACAGTATGTACTGCATCTTATACATACTGTATATTGAAATTAGGCTACCGCTTCCACTTTGTGTTGCATTATTTAACTGCCTTTGTAAGACCCTGTCTCACTCGTACCCCACCAACATATCCCATCATTCCATTTTTGACATAAGACGCCTGGATAGAAAGACATGGAAATGTCTTACCATCTATTGAATTTGACATTTGTTTCGTTTTGTTTTTGCTACAAGTGGAATCTGTTAATGTTTTGTTCACCACCTCCAGAACTGGTACGATCTTCAATGCCATTTTGAGTATGATTATACCCATATTATGCTTCTATGGATTCTAATCCATTCATCCAGGATGCATATCGATGCCTTACAGGCACAATCCTCAGCCCTGGATTAAACATGTTAGTGTGAAAGTGGCAAAGGGTGTCAAAGGCTTCAGTTTAACCCCAGGCAAAGGATATGCACTTGTATGTAATACGGAAATGGTGCCCTAAAATCCTTAAGTGGAGTATTTACCATCCTTATACAATGAAGACAAGCTTTGTGTAGGACGCTAAGCTATAGCACAGATGCGCCTCGCTGAACACAACACATTACTGCCACTAAAAGAGGAGACGGTTCTTTGATTCCTGCTCAGCTTTCCTTATCAACACGTTCACGTGATATTAGTCCTCAGCCCATCTGCGATAATAAAGGTGTAACATGTTTAATACAACACCTGCAGAAAAAGATATATATATATATATATATATATATATATAGGGGCGGTCTCATTTCATTCTTTTCTCTTTGTTCAATCTCATAACTTCACCTTTGCCATCCTCTCTGAAGTGAGAGAGCAGAGATGGTGCAGCGGGCCAAACAATTATCGAGAATGACCAGCTGTGTGTGTGTGTGTGTGTGTGTGTGTGAGAGTGTGTGTGTGTGTGTATTTGGTCCCAAAGAAGAAAGTAATATCTGAACAGCTGTGGCAGTGTTATTGGGACATACCTGGTGCTCTGTTCTACATCCTTTTGGAGAGCACAAACCTCACACACAAACCAGCCGATTAGACTGTTGTCATGCCATGAAATAGGCTTTATCAGTGACTATGAGCCCCATAGATGTGAGTTAATAGGGGCCTACTACACCCATTAGTAGCTTTTATCATCTGTTCACGTGGTAGATCAAAAGAAGGAATAAAATAACATAGTAGTGACTAGTAGTGACCGTAGTAATTATGACAGGAGCAGAAGCGGAAGTCAGGTGCTGTAGTATAGCGAGTGTGAAACGTCATAAGGGGTGGAGGTCGAGGACGATGTATCAGAAACTAAACACAGGGTTTTTTACCCAGGAGACCGAGTTCGCATCCCGTGTGAAACCAACAAAACACAATGTTTTTTCCTAAATTCAACCAAGTATTTTTTCTTTTCCTAAACCTAAAGCAGTTGTAGTTCTATTGCCTAAACCTAACTGTTTTTTTTTACCTAAACCTAAAGAAGTATTTTTGTTTGTGTTCAAAACGTAACGTTTCATTCAGTTTTAGAACATGTTAGAACGTGTTGCTTTTTCACTTTCACTTTTACAACGTAGTAGGCGTAGTAGGCCCCTATTGACCCACATCTATGGCACTTATAGCAACTGATAACGCCTATTTAATGGCCTGATAACAGTCAAATTGGGTGCAGCAACAGAAAACATACATTAGGTATTAGACACAGGAGATACAACACACACATTCTTGGCACTTCTTGATCTGAGGAGCAGAATGACTGTCGAGAGGAAAATGTGTTGAAAGCAATTTGTAAGTATGTTGATGCATTCTGTTAATATATTATGTGAGAAAATGAAGAAGACCTCGATGTTTCCAACCACTTCTGTTGTAGATAAACACTATACTTGCTCTTTTATCCTCTTGCCCTCGTCTGCTCTGAGCTATTCTATTCTAACCCATTCGGTGCGTATGGGAGAGGGAGAAATGAAAGTGTCAGCCTAAGTGCTTCTTTCCTCTTTTCAGCCCTTTTGGGAATTTTTACTTGAGAGCAAGCTGATGGAGGAATGGATTCTTTCTTTTCTTTTCATACAAATTTAATCATTTTTCTTTTAAAAACATATCCTTAAAAGTGTCCAGAGAGAATCAAAAGTGCTGTGTCCCCGTTAAGTGGAGCACAATCCTATTGCATTGTGTCATATTTGGTTTCATCTGTGTTCGTTTTATCTGGTTGTCAACCTGCTTCTGATCAAATAGTTTCATTGTGAATTATTGAATGAAACACTGCAACCAAAACAGGTCAGCCAGCTTTAAAAGTAAGACTACCACGTAAAAGTCTGCTATTAGTGCTAAGAGGCAACATCATTCAATACAACACACACAATGAGATGCTCGAGGAAACATTAAGGGGTCACCAGTAATTGTAGAATATACAAAGACGTCTCTCATTAGCCTGAAACACAAAGTGTGGCAGCAAAACAGAAGAGCATTCCATCCTGACCAAAGGACACATGGCAGTTGCTTCTTTTTCAAAATAAAGTTCTGGGGCCTCATTTATCAAACGTGCTCACACATGCACAGTTTTGTGTTAAACCATGCGTGTGCTCATTTCTGCCTTGCATTGGATTTATCAGTTTCATCTTGTGCTTGAAAATGTGAGGAAATTTAGAAGCTCTCAAGACCCATGCATACCACCAAACCCCTAGTGGAACACAAGTGTAATCAAGGGTAAACCAATTGCTAAATTACAGACATTATAACCCCAACTGTTCTGTCAACCATGTAACCACAACAGAAGATGTGCATTTCCTTTTTTTATTGGAAAACAAGGTAGCCTAATGTTTCAGAGTGAAATTCTATACCATTAATGCCTCCATTTGGTCTTGTTTCTAACGTTCTGCATCATTGAGCACCTGTGGCTCTCTGAAAGAGATCCAAATGATCTTTTAATGTACTTGTAATAAATCTGCATGAATAAAGATTAGGGCTGTCAATCGAATACAATATTTAATTGCGATTAATCGCATGATTGTCCATAGATAATGTGTGATTAATCGCAAAGTAATAACATTTTTTATCTGTTCAAAATGTACCTCAAAGGGAGGTTTGTCAAGTATTTAATACTCGAGTGGGCAAATATGCTTGCTTTTTGCAAAGGTATGTATAAATATAATGGAAATCAATTAAAGACACAAAACAATGACACATATTGTCCAGAAACCCTCACAGGTACTGCATTTAGCATACAAAAATATGCTCAAATCATAACATGGCAAACTGCAGCCCAACAGGCAACAACAGCTGTCAGTGTGTCAGTGTGCTGACTTGACTATGACTTGCCCCAAACTGCATGTGATTATCATAAAGTGGGCATGTCTGTAAAGGGGACACTCGTGGGTACCCAGAGAACCCATTTTCATTCACATGTCTTGGGGTCAGAGGTCAAGGGACCCCTTTGAAAATGACCATGCCAGTTTTTCTTCACCAAAATTTAGCATAAATTTGGAGCGTTATTTAGCGTCCTTCGCGACAAGCTAGTATGACATGGTTGGTACCAATGGATTCATTAGCCTCTAGTTTCATACGATGCCAGTATATTCACACATCTAAAAATCACAAGTTGCAATAATGCATTAAAGAAATAAGGTGGCGTTAAAACAAATTTGTATTAACGTGTTATTATCGCATTAACTTTGACAGCCCTAATAAAGACGTTATGTTTTAGTACCATTCTCAGCTATGAGAGAAAGTCTTTCATTATACAGTATGCTTGTAGGGTAGCAGAGGCCGCAGCATCATTTCAGCCAAACCTCATTTTTGCCCAATAGGGAGATCTTGACTGGTTTTGCACACCACATTATTTTTGGTCTAACCTCATTCACATGTGATAACTTTTTGTACAACAACAAATGAAGTATGGAAATCACAGCACCATTATGTACACGCCTGCTCCCAGAACAGTACGGTATCTCAACCTCATTGTCTGTAATGTTTTTTGTCTTTATCTTTCTTGGATGCTACGTTTGTCCACAAGAAGCAATTCTACTTAAAGGATACAAGGACTTTCTGAGGGATGATGTTGACTAGGGGTGTCAGAAAATATTGATAAACATGAGTATGGCGACATTATGTTTTGCGATACTGTACCATGGAACCATGTCAGAGTTGCATGTCGCGAAGGAGGCTAAATAACGCTCCAAAGTTACGCTAAATTTTGGCAAGGAAAACCTGGCATGGCCATTTTCAAAGGGGGTCCCTTGACCTCTGACCTCAAAATAAGTGAATGGAAATGAGTTTAATGAGTACTACCCACGAGTCTCCCCTTTACAGACATACCCAAACGTACAGTTTTATTTGCATGCAGTACAGATGTGTTATTTTCACCTATTCTAAAATGTTGTATTTGAATATTTCTGCATATGGAGTCTGTAAACAGTCTTAGAATTGCATTAAGTGGGTATGACTGGAAAGCTGAGACTATTGTGGATCCAGTGAGCCCAATTGTGTCCATGTGTAACGATATTAGTCCCATAGTATAGCCATTTCACATAGTGACTTTTTTTACTCAGGTGTGTTCTTTACACTATGACAGTTTTCCTAAAATAAGATTCAAAAATTGCAAAATATCGCCTTGCTTACAGTATCCCAATATATCCCAATATATTGAATCGTTACCCCTATATCATGATACGTATCGTATCGCCAGATTCTTGCCAATACACAGCTCTAATGTTGACTATGTGGCATTCAGGGGGCTTGTCTGTATGTAAATGAGCCTGTATGTGAGATTAATCATTATTCATTGCATAAAAGTGTGAGTACGCATGCTTGATTAATACCAACTTTCTTGTTCATACAGACACTTCCGATGCACACATTAAGAACTTGTTCCACACATGCTTTGAGAAATGAGACATGGTGTTGGGTAGTGACTCTAGCAGGAAATAGTCCCAGGTGGTGACACATTGAAACTTGAATTACAAACTGTCTGCTAAACAGCAGTAAGCGAGTGCTCTCTGTCATTGCTGTTGGGTTTGATCACTGCAGCTATAGAAGCAGGTCTGGGGATGTTAGACAGTATAATGTTCAGCACCCTGGAGGTGCTTGAGGCTTAATTCAATAAAGCTGACAAAACAATATATGATAACCCCAAAGACATATCTATTCTCACATGCCCTCATCATCCAACACTGCAGTCAGACTGTTATCTATCAAAGGTGCTCACCCTTATTTAGTAGCACAAGACATGGTTGCAAATATCTTGTGTACTGGTAAAAGCAGATTACTTAGAGCAAGACCATGTATCTGAAGCATCTTACCTCCAGCTTGTCTTTTGTAACCCTGCAGCTATTGAAAATACATAGTACACGGGATTGTTGCATTCTGCTTCACATTTTAAATTGACCCACACGTGCATAAATATGAAACTGAGAAAGACGTGTGCCAAAGAAGTTATGTCACGTACGTGACATACTTAACGTTACGTAAGTTAAAATAAGTCAACGTGTTGAGTTTTGGTTTCAAACGGGACACAAAGCGGCCTCCAGGGTGAAAGTCCACTTTATACTACGTCGCCTAACTTCCTCCTTTGCTCCCGTAATAATTACTACGACCACTAGAGGTCAACGTGGTCTTCTTGTATTCGTATCTGTGATCAACCATGTGATTGGATGATAAAGGCCTTCTGAACCTATTAGTAGGTGTAGCAGGCCCATTCTAACCCATATCTATGAGGCTGATAATGACTGATTACGGCCATTCAATCGACTGAAAACAACCAAAGCAGTTGTGCATTTTTTATTATTTAGCCTACCCTCATTGATATAAATGGGGTTTACAAAATAATAGAAACACTCACCACTTAAACGCAATAAAATTCAACAGCACCACAAACTGCAGCCTCCAAAATGATCATACAGTTGAATCAAACTCTCTAAACAGTTTCAACAAAAACTGAATATTAAAACCTTTATGAAGGTAGGATTTATTGCAGGGCTGTTGCATTAGACTGCATTAGTGGTGTACCTAATAATCTGCCAACTGAGGCTCATATTCTACCCAGATTTTGATGTGACTCCATTCCATTCCTCCATGAAAAATTAACTGTAAAGACCCTTGGTAACAGCTTTTCTTTCAGCAATTACCTATCCATTTTAAGGCTCTTGTGGTGAACTAAAAGAATGGTTTGCGAACACATTTATGCTTAAATGTCACACAGAAGAGGTCATACACTCGCTATAGGTCTATTTTTATAATTTTGGATAGAACATTACTTCATTATCACCTTGCAAGTGAGGTGCATATTGTATAAATTAACTTATAATATAATTATTATTCAGTCAAGAACATAATGACTGACTTATCACATTGTATGTAGTCATTGCATTCTCAATTAGGAAAAGAATCATCCATGTATGATGAAAATTACAGTATCCATCAATTCATTTAATTAACATTTAGAGGGAGTTTTTCAATGAAATCTTGAAAATTGTAACATTGCCTGAAACCAAGAAAAGATAGCGGGTTAGTGAAATGGGAGAGGAAGTTTGTAAAAAGCCTTCAGGTATTTTTTGCACAGCCCTGTTATTGAAGAAAACACCAAAGCCTACAGGGCAGGCTGTGATACGAGTGTGTATTTGGTTTATCCCACCGGTGTAGTCAAGTTGAGGCCAGGTCCTGCCTGTAGTCAGGAGGACTGAGCACGG